>JAZDUA010000203.1:2565000-2672861 GCA_038098605.1 Gryllus longicercus
TTTTTGATGAGCCAACTTCAGTCACCATGTTATTTGCTTGAATGTTAGTTCTAATGGGTTTTCATTTAATTTTGTTCCTAAAATAAAATTTAAAGAGATATATAATAAGAAAAAATACTAAGTACTTTTCTCAATTTCCATGAATTTCTATTTTTGACTTGGTGTTTCTAGTTGTAACTTAAAACTTAAAAGTAATGAAAATGTGATGGAAATTAAATTGAAACTTTAATGATGATTTGGGGCTTTTAAGTGAATTCACAACTTGTTAAACATTGACTATTCAGACTCAATTTTGACTGTTAAAAAGTAACAAGCAAATGAGAAAACAGGGCTTTTTACTATATTTTGAAGTCATAGAACTGAGTAATCAAAAAGGGTTAATAAAATAATGCTTTTTGTTGCGGATAAAAAGGGCTTTTGTACTTCTTTACTCTTGTTTATTTTTGCTTGTTCACTACTTCCTTGTCTGTTATCTATAATACACTTTGTCAAGCTATGAAATTAAAATATAAAAACTGTTTTCATAAATAATTTACCACAGAAGGAAAGGAAATTTCAAGCAAATTGAATCAAGAATGACCAGTAGGTAGTATTTCAATTTTTTGGGGGTGAATGACTTCTTTACAGGAGTAGAAAAGTAAGCACATCATTGTTTGAGTATTTTGAATGTTTAGTCAGATTTGTATTTTTGAATTCATGAAATTAGTAATAGTCTGTACCCATTGGGGGAAAAATGGATATCAATTTTAAATGTGACTGAAATAACCAGGGGGATTAGTTTCACCTGCTCGAACTCTTCACCATCTTCTAGATATTGCATTGAACAAAACAATCTCTGAGACATTTTGCATACAAACGCTCCAATAAAGAGCTGCTGGGTTTTAAAGAGATGGGTATAAATTTAGGAAATCATATCCCATGGTAAGACTACACTGGGTTCTATGCTTCTCGAGCAACAAAATTGGATTTTTTTACACACAATGCCGAAATGCCAAGTTTTTATTTTGTGAATTGGGGTTAGAAGAACATTGTTCTATATCTGCACTATTCAGCATCTGTGTCTCCACAATTCCCCTTGGACCTGATTCCTAGACACTTCCTTTTGATGAACAATTCCACAGACTTAGCAAACATGCACATGCACATGCACAGTGCCATGTTGGGGGTTCCAGAAGCCACACTGCATGTGGACTCATTTCCTAAAACTTCCTGGAACCTTTTTTCTGGAAGAAGAGCGGGGTCACAGTGCCACTACATGCAGTGGTGCCCAGCATAAAGCCTGGCATTGGCCTTGTGACACTACTTTTAGTAACACTAAAAATTTTACAAAAATATATTTAAAAGAAACCGTGTGATTATGAGGAAACTGGCCAGGAGTACTTTAATTGTCATATAGTTACAATCCAGTTGATAAAAAGATAATCTAGGTGAAACAAATCGCCCTATGTAGCTACATTGTGAGCACAGAATTAATAACAGATTATGAGATATATTATGTTAGTTTTTATGTATTTTTGTCTGTGCAGCCTTCCATGCATCACCAGGTAAGGAACACAGTTGTTAATATAGCTTGCCCAATTCCTTTCTCGCCTATATTGTATTTAGAAGAAACTGAGGTCAACATTGTCTTCTATTTTTGCAATTGAGATTTATGTATATTTAGAAGTACTTCTCCAAGTTTGCAATATCCACTACATATTTTAAGATATTTGCAGAGATTAGGTCAAGTTCACAAAATATGAAAATGTAGATTAGTGTGTTCCCAAATTATTGTATTATTTTTTTTTTCTGTGCTGTGAAAAATTGATTTTCATATTCAACAGAAACACACATTTACACGTTTTCGGTTCTCTTCTAAATGAATGTTTTTTTCAAAACGTCTGTCCTATAAACAACACTGGTACCTAAATTAGTATTTGTAGAATTTATTCCAAAAAGAATATTCCCTGGTTGCTGTGACCCAGCTTGAAGTACTGTGATTTTGAATACCTTTCTCTAATTTTGGAAGCCCATGATACATTCTTAAAATTTTCTAAAAATGGCTCCAAATTGTTTTTGTAAATTTCTTGTGAGAATAGTGACATACACTTGCAAGCATGGCTTAGGTCCAATATTCCTGTTAATTCTGAATTTTCATAAATTAAAATGTTTGAATATTTTTCGGTGTCTTCCTACAACTACTATATTGAAGATAGCAACTTTTTTTGTAAATTAAATTTGTTCTCCACAATCAGTTATTTAGTTAACGTCATGTACATTTTTTTATAATCATTTTGGTAATTTTGGAGCGCTTTTGAGTGAAATATGGGCAATATTAAAAAATATTAAAAACAAGACTTTCTAAAAAACGATTCCAAATGTTTTCTTCGAAATTGTTGTACCAGTAACTCCAAATGCACTGTATAGAATGACACAACTGTCATTTTACTGATATCTCTCTGACATCGTTATTATTTACATTACCTACGATTTGCATTCATTATTGCATTTTTGAGTACACATGCTTCAAAAAATGTCTTATATAGTTTCTCAAAAAAGCTCCAAATTTTTTTCTTAAATTTTTTTATATGGATAGTGCTAAATAACACTGCACTGAATAATGTGTCATAAATGCTTCTTTGATGTATTTTTTGTTTTTTCAAAAATTGCACAAACATAATTTTTTTTTTAAATACCTCTTGTATTGTTAATATTTACATCAGCAATGATTTGTGTACATTTTTGCTGTTCACTTAAACGGAAATGCATTCAAAACTTATAAAATAAGGATTTATATTGTAGTTGGATATTGTTTAACTTTGTGATACAGAGATACTAAATGATATGGTCGTTTTTTTAGTAGTGTTCATGTTATGTAATATTTCTGATACTTCTCATGAGCACTGATGCATCTAATCAGCATAAGTTTAATATCAGAAAGTGACCATTTACTTTCATGTTCCCAGTAGGTGGTCCACGTTTCATAGAACGAGCGCCCATCAACCAGACATCAAAGCAGGCGATCTCCCACATGCTGCGACTGCGGCTGCCTTCAGCCTCTGGCCAGTACATGGGCCAGCAACCTGGCTTTCCCCAGGCCATGCCTCAGCGCCAACAGCCATTCATTAGGTGTGCACAATCATTTTCAATGAAAACTTTGATTCAGGCTATAGATTTTCCTGAAAATATTTTGTGTCTAGATCACTCTTTTGTGTGTTTGAAAGGAATCGTTTTTTTTTTCTTTGTGGGGAAGAAAAACTATATTTATTTTTGATTTGTATGATTTTTGAGAAAAAAATGATAAAAAATCTATTAAAGCTCATGTGATAAAATGAAAATAAAAGTATTATAAAAGCTCAAGTGTGTTAATCAAACTTCAGCATAACATCATAAATAGACATCATTGAGGACAGTCAGTTTATCTTTTTGAAATTGAGTAGTAATTATATTTTTCAGTGGTCATTGTGATTTTTTAAATTTCTTTTGTGGCCATTCATGATGTGTTGGAGCACTTGTGTTACGTTGGCCTTGAAAAATATTATGAAAATATAGACCAAATGTTGGTTAACTAGCTTAAAAGACAATGTTGTCTGGACATTTGAAAACAAACATTACAATGAGATGACTACCATTTGACAGGCTTTAATAATATAAAAGATTTATCATGCTCATATTTGAATTATATTGAATTCCATGGAAATGATTGCTTTCACTTGTTGCAGACATGTACGTGGGGCCCAACATGCTCCTGGAATGCAGCCTCAGCAAGGAATGTTCCCCCAGCAGCAGGGGCCTGGAGGCATGTATCCTGGCATGCAGCAAGGTAAATAGAAAACATTTTAGCATAAAAAAAACAATTAGAGCAGTGTGTCCAACATGCAAGAACTTGAGGGCCACAAATACAACTTTTCAAATGGTTGTGTGGGTCATATCTACATTATTCAGGGGATCCAGACCTGACTTCCTTGTATTGTTGATCTTGGCAGTTTGCCATACTGCTCTGAAAAGTGGGGGGGGGAGGGGTGATGAAACATGAAACCATGATACAGCCTGTGATAACAGGCCATACCATGTATAACACAGTGAAACACATTGGGATGATTTGAATTTCAGAATTTGCAAGAAAAAAAAAATTCAATCTAAACTTCTCCTATTTTTATGTTATGGGCTGTTGAATCTGACAGGGCGCATGCTCTAAGCCTGTAAGGTTCTCACCCAACATGGTTGCAAGGGATTTCCACTTTTACAAATTACCTTTTGTGGGCCACAATAACTGGCACCTCGGGACACCAGTTAGAACACCCTGCATTATAAGTTCCTCGTAAGTTAAGAAAAATATAATATTAATAAGTACTTGTGTGTGTAGATGAGCTATTGCAGTTCACTGAAGTCATGTGTGAGGTGTGAAACGAATGTTTCTTCTGTTTTAGTCACTCAATACCAAACTTCTTTATGATGTAAAACTCTTTACAAGTTATATCATAAACATTCTTTGAGTTTGATTTCTTTACCTTGTACCCTGTTCATTGATACACTGCCTAACAAACACTTACTATTACAAATAAAATTACACAATTCCTGGATATTTGTTGTAAAAAACTCACAGTGTATATGGTTTAGGCAAAACAGGAGGGAGAAATGTATTGCATAAGTTCACTAATTTTCATGTTTATTAATATCTTGACTTCTAAACTAAACTAAAAAAATACGAAAAAATCAGTCATGGATATAATGATTATAAGAAGTGTTAGTTTAGGTAAAAAGATTTCCTTGTCGACATGACAACTTTCTAGTCAATAAGATAAACTGCAATTTCATTTTGAGTGAATTGTAAGAATTAGTTTAAAATAATTATAAATATAAATATGCATACATACGTTTACATACAAGTGTACCGTGTCTTTATTGTTGAAATTGTTTGTGAAAGCTCTGCCCCAAATAGCTATATTAATAATTGTGCAAAAAGCCCAGAATCAGAGTCTATTTCTGAATTATTAAATTCCTTATTTGAAATCGGTCTTTTTCAAAAAGTGACTTACTGAAAGTGGACAACAATATAAATTCTGAAAACATAGTCATGAATTTTATTCTCTACTTCAAATCGAGGCTCATAACCATTATAGCAAAAACTTAGTCAACATATTTAAAACAATTAAATGGTTCTGTTCAGTCAGGATAATTCAATAATGTCGGTAATTATTCAAAAAATTAGTTTTGTAATTCAGGATAGGATTCAAAGGTGCCACTCGAACAAATGTCAAGCAATAATACGCCTGTTAATTATTTATTACTGAAAATTTGAAGATAATCCATTATAAAATATGTGCTTCATTTCAGACTATTTGTTACAAAATTCTGCTGCAGTACACTTTGTTTCAGAAAAAAATACTCTCTTGCCTTCATCAGAAATTTTCTGAAGTAAATATTAGCTATTAACATACCTAGAAATGTTATGAATGTTATTACTGCGGAGGCCAAAAGTTAAACATTGAGGCAGAGCATAGCATAGCCGAGATTTTTAATTTATATGAGGCAGTAATAACACTGTAACATTTCTTGGTATGTTGAGCATTTTATCAATCATCATATCATCTCATGATTTGTGTGAAAATTTACTAGCTTACTGTGATAGTAAAAAAGAGAATTCTGTTGTTGCGACATGTTACAATGGTAGTGTGGGGTGTTGCTAACAATATATTTATTTATACAATATTCATATACCGTGGTTTGAGGAAAGATGGATGCAATTAATTCTCTTGAACCTAAAGAAATGATGATTGATGAGGAAGTTGGCGCATCTACTTCAATGGCAACATCTTCAGATCATAAGTAAACATGAATGCCGGAAAAGAGTTTTGTTTGGTGAAATTCCAGGAAAATGAGGTTAATTTACCTAATACATATTTTTTTAATTGCACTATTAATATTATAATTAATAATAATTATCCCCAATACTAATACAAATTAATTTTAGTCTTAATTTTTTGATTTTTATTAGTTTTGTACTTTGCCAAGTATTTTTTCTTAATAAACATTTGACTTGTGATGAATAGATGGTTATAATAAAATATATTATTTAAGTGGCAGTGCAGAAGTTCATTATACGAACAGGAAGAATTCAGCAATGTTTTGTGTAATGTGAACGATTCTTGTTATGTCACACCAACATGTTAAACATAACAACTGCTTCTTTTTGTGTTGAATGTAGTTTATTATTCATTGAAGAAAAAGAAATCTTAGGTTATTAGTTTAAGACTCTGGGCGGATGACCCATCAATTTGATGTTTAGGACTAATCACATTAAGTTGTTTTGGTCAGTATGTGAGAGCTGGTGTTGACATGATGAAGAATGATCGTGCATTGTTGATTGTTTCTTCTTATTTTTTCAAAGACATTTGTCAAACAAGTGAGTGTACCATTCAGAATTCATTGTTTTACAATTCATTAGTGGTATAGTAGCCACTTGTTAGATTTGAATAATATGGGAAAAACTATACAGTTCATAACTGTATATTTTCATACTCATATTCATAGATCCAAGATTCATAACCTGTGTAGATGTTCTACAAGGCTTATGACTCCCCATTTCTGTGCACCAATTAACCAATTAATATGAACTTTTTTTTTGAGCGGGTGTTCTGGCATAACAACCAATTTTAGACAATGTTATTTAAATTCATTCATGAGCAAATGACCGCCCTGAAATAATTAACTTAGTGATATACAGCGATTTTACATGGTGCTGCATTGTCAAAAGTCAAAGTGAGGTAATTGATGCACTGTTGATGAGATTGTTCTCATTGAAGCTATAGAAAATCATTCCAAAACAATTCTCTCATGTTATTGCCAGTTTTTAACTTAAAATGAAACTTTCAGGCCACAGAACAGTATGACTCGTGTCTTTACATCAAAACATTCTAAGTATATATTACTGTCAAGAATGACAAACTTTAATACGATATGTCAGATTGTGCCTACCTACACCATTGTGTCACATCCCAGCACATAAATAGAAACCTTCATATAGACAAAAAATCTTTCAGCAATGTGTATCCTACACTTTTTCATAAAATATTTATTACTTATGTCAAACCAATACTGGAATATTGCAGTGTTATTTAGTCCCCACACTTTATCAGGGAAATACTACCTTGGAAAGAATGTAATGCAAACTTCCATTAATTAAAAAAAACAAAAAAAACTGTTATATGATAGTAGATTGGCAGCTCTTAGATTACAAACTTTGGAACAGGTAAGACTCTATGCTGACTTCATCAAAATGTAAAATCACTTGAGTTTATTATAGTGCTAACTCAATATTTCCTCATTTTAATTTCAGTACCAATATGTAACTGTGAGAACATCAGTACAGACTATCCAGAGAACATTTTTCCAACAGACCACGCTATTATATAAAAACACGCTATTGAATAGAGATGCGGACTATTGGAATCATTTGAGGAGATAGTACAATTCAGATACCTCTGACAATGTAACACAACATCAATGAATATTTTGACTGTGATCATTGTTAATCCTCAACACCAACCAGAAAACCCTGTCTGTTAGGTGTAAAAGAAAAGAAGACATACAAATTGAAAGAGGAACCTGTATGTACATCTTCTTTTGTTGTAGGTATGAATCAGAATTATGGTGGTTATGGTGGGCAGCCAGGTCCAGGGCCTGGTGCCCAAATGGTAGCCCAGCAGCAGATGCTGAGTCAGCAGGGCCAGCCCATGCTGGGTGGCTTTCCTGGGCAGCAGGGTGCACCTGGGCCTGGTCCTGGAGGGTTTGTCCCCCAGCAGCAGGGCCCTCCTGGATTGTTGGGCACAGCGGGCTTACCCCAAGGGCAGCGGCCCACTGACTACATGGGTGGGCCTCAAGGGGCTCTAGCCCAACAACAGCAGCAACAGCAGCAGAGAGCCTTAGCTCAGCAAGGCTCTCGCCCACCTTATATGCAGGTGATCTCATACTTCTTTTTCTTCTTTCCTACTCTTACTTTGCGAGAAAAGAAAGTATTGTATTTGTGTGCTGGAAACCAGTGGATTTTCCACAAAAAAACTTATTGCCAGGCCCTGGTAATGGAAAAGTGGATGAATCTTGTTCCTATATATAATAAATTACTTCTAATGCATTGTGTAGTCAGAACCAATGTTGTGTGGGTCCTTGGTGACTGCAAAACGTCTTTCTGTCTGTCTGTCTGTCTGTCTGTCTGTCTGTCTGTCTGTCTGTCTGTCTGTCTGTCTGTCTGTCCGCTCGTCTGTGGTTAATGCTAGAGCCTAAATCATTCAGCCGATTTTCTCCAAAATTGGTATTCTGTGATTGATTTAAATGAACTTAAGGCCGTCTGAGTTTCAAATGCATATTTTTATTTTTGAGGGAAAAATATATTAGTAGGTTTTGCATAATTTTGCAAGAAATATTGGCAATTTTTAAAAATTTTCTAACTGTTATTCTCTCAAAAATAGCATCAAATATTTTCTGCAAATTTTCTCCTTGTATGTAGCAAAGGATGGTAAAAAACTTGGTGCTGGTCCCATTTTCAGCAAAGTATCTGTATTTTTCAAATAACAAAAAATTAACATTGCAGACGTAAAATATTGAAGGTAGAGATTTTTGTCTTATATGAATATTTTTCTAAAAATTTTGTCCTCTAATAAAAGTTGTATACAATTTTTTGAAACCATGAGTAGTTTTCATGTAATTTTTGCCTGAAATTAATGCAATTTATAAAAAAAATAACATATTCTTCAAAAATGGCTCAAATTTTTTTGTTTAAATTTCTTCATTGAATGCAGCAAAGAACATTTTAAAAATCTGGTTCTGGATCCATTACTGGTTAATACTCTGTATTTTTGAAAATTGTTAAAAATTAACATTTTAGAAGTACAATATTAATGATGGAGATTTTTTTATTAAACAAAATACAAAAATTAAGAGAAGAAAATACATAAAACAGATAATAAACAATATTTTATGTAAACTGAAATAAATGAAATATCAATTTAATTTACTTCATCAAATACACTTTTTCACATAATTATTTCATCCGTTTGATACTAAATTGAATCCAATCGAATCTTTTTGATTTGACTTTAATAGGTAGTAAACATCATAAGTATAAATTCAGTTTATTGTAAGATGTGAAGGGATATTCCAATTTATTGTTCTGTGAAAGTATAACAATGGTATGGTGTATTACTAATTGGCATGTGCTTGGGGGTAACGCTGTGGCAGATGCTGCAGTAAGAGTAGAAATTTCTACTGTATTTTATTTTTTAGAATTCTCTCAGACTCCCACTTTAAAATTTATCAGACCTGTCCAGAGCGCTTGAGAGAATACAGTGGTATTTTATCCCCAAATATTTAAATTATCGGGTTAAGGAAGAAATTTAAAAAATGAAAATAAAATAAGTTCAAGAAATGCATTTTAAAAATTAAATGAATTCCATGTACATCAAATGAAAAAGCGTCTTTTGTTTCTTAATGTTGCAATGTATTTAATTTCTGTCAAAATTACAACAAGAGTTACAAATGATTAACTTGAGCAAATGTGAGTTTTTTGGAAATTTTGAAAATTAATATTGTCGTGGGGAAAAAGGAATAAAGGAAAAAAAGAAAAGAAAGAAAGAGAAAAAATGAAATACACTTGTTTCATAGTTTTGCTTTTACACTTCATAAATAAAACTTATTTACATAAAAGTTAAGTACAAATAGTTAAAAATCTTACAAGAAAATAAAAAAAGTTACAAATAGTTAAAAATCTCTTACAGAATGTCAAATTTTTTTAAAATTTGTGATATTTGATGTGAAATGATTGAAGTAGAGGTGTGTGTTTTTGTCTCGGGTAATCAGAATTATACAATAATTGTTTGATATTCGTGTTGTGGCAGAAAGAGAATTGATTTTCTGAGTGAAGTGTGTTGGTGTGCAGCAGGCTCCTAACGTGACGATGACTGGCATGGGAGGGCCGATGCCACAGCAAGGCCAGGCGCAGGGCCAGCCCACTCCCCCATATGGCCGTCCAGGGGCTGGTGCAGGCCCAGGCGCTGGCCAGGGTCCTCCCACCTCTCACCCCCAACAGCAGCAGCAACAAACCCAGCAGCAGTTCCAGCAAGCAGTAAGTTGTCACCTGTAAAATTGTAAATTTAATTAATGTAATTCAATTGGGTTATTACTCATAGATTTTATGAGTGATGATTGATCACCTTAATTTACAACACCCAGAAATTGTATGTTCACGTGATTAGTGCTGTCTTTTTTTGATCAGGGCATTTCTCTGTTTGCTGACCATTTATTGAGATTCATACACTAATGTAGTTGAAGAAAACTCTACTAACTTTCATGAGATGCAAATGAAGGGAAAACAAACCTATGAATACAAAGAACAAATAGCTTAGAAAGACAGAAACCATACACAGAACACAAGATAGAGAAAGGTAGCACTAGTTCCCTTAGTACCAGTTTTTAAAGGTTTTTTATGTTAAAAAAAAAATTGTTTTACCTCTTATGTTTATGAGTTGAGGAGATACGCACCTTGAAATGTGTTCAAAAACATTACATATGGTGGAAGAATGGAGGGTGCAACCTGAATATGTTACTTAATGTTAAAATAGCTGCACTCTGTTGTGTAACATCAGTGTTTGTGATCAGTGATCAGTAAATGTCGTATTACAAACTATCTTTCACAAGAATGTGTTGTCCAAAACCTCAACAAATATAGATTTTTTTATATTTTTGGATGCTTCACAAATCAGTACATGTGTTAAGTAGGTCTCATTTGCTACTTTGCTTTTGTTGAGTTATAAAAATATATTATGCCTTGTGTGTTTCGGGATTCAGCTACGCATTGTTAAGGAGGCTGGATAATTTAATAACAGCTTTTCCCCTTTTTGGAATACAAAATATCCCTTCTACATATAATACACAAAGGAGAGATGGTGATTGAAATGGTGGTGGTGATGAGATGGTGGACAATAATTTTTTTTTGGCAATTCATCTGATGAACAGTTTCTTGAATAAAGTTTTGCAGTTAATAACAATTTATTAACATTTTAACAATGCAATGTTTCAAGGCTCCATTTGTTTCTTTATCAGGCTAGAAACAACACATTTTTCTTTAACACTGTACAAAGCACATAAGAGGGTACTCCACACAAAAAAATCTGAAACTCACCTTAAAATATATATGTATACACACACACGCACATGCACAAACACACAAAACACACACCACACACACACACCACACACACCACACACACACCACACACACACCACACACACACCACACACACACCACACACACACCACATACACACCACACACACACACACCACACACACCACACACACACACCACACACACACACCACACACACACACCACACACACACACACCACACACACACACCACACACACACACACCACACACACACACACCACACACACACACACCACACACACACACACACCACACACACACACCACACACACACACCACACACACACACACCACACACACACACACCTCACACACACACCACACACACACACACACCTCACACACACACCACACACACACACCACACACACACACACACCACACACACACACACACAAAACACACACACACCACACACACACACACAACACACACACACACACAAAACACACACACAAACACACACACACACACACACACAAACACACACACAAACACACACACAAACACACACACACAAACACACACACAAGCACACACACACAAACACACACACACAAACACAGACACACATACAAACACAGACACACATACAAACACAGACACACACACAAACACAGACACACACACAAACACAGACACACACACAAACACACACACACACACAAACACACACACACACACACACACACACACTGTAAGTGTATTGCTCATTTAGGGAATCGTATCAGAAATGTGGAGGTACTTGCCAGAAACATAGAAGTTGCTTCATACTTCAACAGTTTGAATTTTACTTCAATCATAAAGTAGTTTAAGTTTTGCTAATTAAATTTAAGTTATGTTTATTAAAAATATTGAACATTCTTGTAATCAGATTATACATTTTTCTTAAACATCAAAGCTAATGTTTTATTTAGTAAATATATTGAAAAGAAGAAAATATGTGAGTATATATTTCAAAATATCCCTTCCCTCCTCTGCAAAACTGCCTTTGATATATGCACATAGCAAAGTATTTTTATTTCCAAAAGCAGTAAATATTTGTTAATTTCTAAAATTGTGAAACTATATCCATGTAAAGAAAACATCGACACTCGCATCGGTGTCACCGTTTTCTTCGATTCAAATGTGCCGCGCTATCGACAGCTGACACCGTCCCGAGAGCCGCCTGATGACTGACTAGCAAGGCAGAAGATAAGAAGATCGCGTTGAGATCACACGTGTTTAAAAACGTGATTAAAAGTTAAAACATTACCTGAAGTAAAAACTTTAAATGTTGTTTTCTGTTTTTTTTACAGGTAATCTTCTTTTTTCATTTAACCATTGTAAATATTGTAAATAGTGAAACAAAATTATATCAAACTGTTTTTTTTACAGAAACGCAACTGAGTTTTTATTTCCAATTTTGGAGAACTATTTCCGTCCCATTATAAAACAACATTTTTGTTTTGGAAACTTCAAATGAAGATGGATAAACTACGATTCGACTTTATGATGAAAGGAGCAGGAGATGGAAAATCAACGGTATTATGCCTAACCTCAATTGGCACACCGGATGGCAGAACTTTTGCCTTACCAGATGAAATGCAAAACACACTTTTGCACAAAGATCTGACTGAAACACAAATGTTTGGTAAGATAAAAAATACACTCAAGAAAAGACATCAATTTCGAAAAGTCTGGATCACTTTGACAGAGAATTTAAAACAAGTATATTTGGACGACGAGGAAAATTTGCAATTTGAAAATTATTATTTAGAAGAGATTACAGAGAAAGAAGTGGAAAAACCTGCACAGGGTATTTCAAATGAAACAATTGAAAAGTTATTGAAAAAAATTTTAGATGATAAAAAGCAAAAATCTGAAGTAAAAAACTTTGGGAAAATTGCTAATGATTTTATGATTGATAAATTTAATGCCAAAAACTCAAATGCATGTCAATGGATAAATGAGTTTGAGAAAGAATGTGAACGCTTTATGGTGGTAGAAGATCAGGAAAAAATTGAAGCTTTAAAATTTCTCCTAGAAAATGCAAGCGCAGACTGGTATACATGTATGATTTTGAAATATACAATAGAATCAGAATGGAGCGATTGGAAAAAGAACTTTATTGAAACTTTTGGAAATAAAGGCTGGTCTCCGATAAAGTATGCTTTTTCATTTAAGTATCAATCTGGGTCTTTGCTAGATTATGCTTTAAAAAAAGAAAAACTGCTGTTACAAATAAGAAAATCTATGGATACAGAAACTCTAATCGATCTTATAGCTATTGGTTTACCAGATTATGTGTTAAACAATATCGACAGAGAAATTTTACAAGAAACTCAAGATCTCTATAATGAAATAAGTAAGCTGGAACACCTGGTAAAAAAAAATACAACTGATTACAAAGGAAAAGTTTACCCCGACAATAAGTTAAAAAAACTTGAAGAAAAAAAACCATGCCGAATCTGTGAGAATGCAAAAAAAGGTAAACGTTTCCATCCTGAATCTAATTGTTGGTTTAAAGGAAAAAATGACAATAAGACTGAACCAATAAAATCTATAAACAACTCGGAACTGGAAGTGGATTTGAATCAAAACAATCCAAAAAACTAGAAATTCCACCATTAATAAAAATCGAGTTACTGTTGAATGACACTCTCAACATTTCGGGCATTTATGATTCAGGCTCGAATGTGTCATTAATAAACGCAAAATTATTAAAGTTAAAACAGAAAAACATGAATGATTTCCAAACAGTAAACTTGAAAACCATTAATGGTGCGAAAAAAACAAAAGGTATGATAACACTGAAAATAAAAATCTACAATATAGAGAAAGAAATGAACGTCTTTATTATAGACAACGAAAATTTCAATTACGAATTTTTAATAGGTCTGGATTGTATAAAAGAATTTAAACTGATCCAAAATGAGGATTTAAAAATAACTCAATATTATAATCCAAAAGAGAAAGAAGTAAAAAATAAAAATGAAAACATTCCTGATGTGCCAGGTGACTTGAGAGAAAAATTTCAAAATAACGGACAGGAAAGAAAAACAAATAATACCAATTCTAAGTATTTAGATGATGCAGAAAAAGAATATAAAGTCAATTTCAACGAGCATGTAAACACTGATGAATTCGAAATTATTGTAAATCATCTAGATGTAGATAAACAATTTGAGATTGACAAATTGATTGAAAAATATAAATCAGTATTTGCAAAAGATAAGTATGATATCGGCACTGTAAAAAATTATGAAGCACATATTGATTTGATAGTGGACAAGTATTGCTATAAACGTCCGTACAGATGTACGATTGAAGACAAAAGAGAAATTGAGAGCCAAATCGAAAAGCTACTAAAAAAAAACTTAATAGAAGAATCATATAGTCCGTTTGCCGCACCAGTAACTCTAGCATATAAAAAAGAAGATAATAAAAAATCAAGGTTATGCATTGACTTTAGAGAATTAAATAAAATCATTGTACCTCAATCACAACCCTTTCCACTGATTGAGGATCTTATGGTAAAAACAGTCAACTGCAAATACTTTACAACCTTAGATATTAATTCAGCTTTCTGGTCAATTCCATTGAAAATAGAAGATAGACAAAAAACCGCATTTGTAACGCAAGAAGGACATTTTCAATGGACCAGCCTCCCTTTTGGCTTAAAAACGGCACCGGCTATTTTTCAAAGGATTTTGAACAATATTTTGAGAAAATATGGTCTAACAAAGTTTGCAGTAAACTACATAGACGATATACTGGTCTTTTCAAGATCTTTTGATGAACACATAACACACATATCGATGATGTTAGAAGCAATAGAAAAAGAAGGCTTCAGAATAAAATTTTCAAAATGTTCTTTCGCAAAAGACTCAGCAAAATACTTAGGCCATATAATACAAGACAATTCTATAAGACCACTACAGGATTATCTAATTGCAATAAAACAATTCCCAACACCAAAAAACCAAAAAAATATACGCCAATTTCTTGGGAAAATTAATTATCATCATAAATTTGTCCCACACATTGCAATTATTTTAGATCCACTACATAATCTTTTGCGAAAAAATGTGAAATTTATATGGTCCAAGGAATGTCAAGAATCATTTGAAAAAATAAAAGCATTACTATGCTCAGAACCAATTTTGAAAATATTTGATCCAGAGTTACCAATCCATATTTACACTGATGCAAGTATCAAGGGAATCGGAGCAGTATTAAAACAAAAAGACAACAATGGAGATAGTAAGCCAGTGGCATATTTTTCAAAAAAATTGAGTGAAGCTCAGAAAAATAAAAAAGCAATTTACCTTGAGTGCTTGGCAATAAAAGAAGCCGTGAAATATTGGCAACATTGGCTTCTTGGAAGAGAGTTTTTAGTATATTCTGATCATAAACCCTTAGAAAATCTTAATATAAAAGCGAGAACAGATGAAGAACTTGGTGATTTGACATATTATTTGTCTCAATACAATTTCAAAGTCAAATACAATCCTGGAAAATTAAATCAAGAGGCAGACTGTTTGAGCCGGAATCCAGTTTTAGAACCTGATGAAAATTCAGATGACATATTAAAAATAGTAAACCTAGTAAACCTAGAGGAAATAAAGAATGATCAAAGAAAACACACAGAAGTTCAAAATAATAAGAATAAGCTGATATTAAAAAATGAAATTTATTATAAAAAATCAAAAAGAAGAGACAAAATTTTATTATCAGAAGAATTCAGTGAAGCATTAATAAGAAACGTACACAATACTTATTGTCACTTGGGAAGAACCCAGATGATAAATAAAATAACACCATTCTATACAGCGAAAAATTTGATTATAAACATTAAGAAGATTTGTGAAACTTGTGACATCTGCATAAAGAATAAATCACGAAAAAAATCGAAATTTGGATTAATGTCACACTTAGGACCAGCAACGTACCCATTTGAGATCATGTCTATAGACACCATAGGAGGATTCGGAGGATCCCGATCAACAAAAAAATACCTACACTTATTGGTCGACCATTTCACACGGTACGCTTATGTTTTAACATCAAAAAACCAAAACTCTGATGATTTCATAAAACTAATGGAGAATGTGACAGAAAACCATGATGTCCAAATGGTACTAACGGATCAATATCCAGGAATAAATTCCAAAAAATTCAAACAATTCTTGGAAAAGAAAAAAATAAGAATGATCTTCACTGCCGTAGATTCACCTTTCTCAAATGGTCTCAATGAAAGATTAAACCAGACCTTAGTGAATAAAATACGATGCACTATAAACGAAAATGACAGAAAGATTGCATGGACAACTATTGCGAAAAAAGCTGTGGAAAAATACAACGAAACAGAGCATACAGTGACAAAATTTGCACCAAAATATTTGTTAGAAGGTAGAAACATAAACATCCTACCACATGAATTAAAGGAAAAAACCACAACCGAAAATTTAGAAAGAGACAGAAAAATAGCACTTGAGAATACAAAAAAATCTCATAATGAAAACAAGAAACGATTTGACCTACACAGAAAACAAATTGAATTAAATGAGGGAGACCTCGTATATGTAGAAAATGGAAATAGTCTGAATAGAAAGAAATTAGATGAATTGCGAATTGGACCATATTCGATAACAAGAAAAATCTCTAACTCAATCTATGAAGTTGACACCGGACACAAGAAAAAAGAATCCAATCTCTATCACATAACGAAACTAACTCCACTTGTAGAGGATTATAAAAATTGAACAATTGCATGGGAATTGTTCACATCTAAAGAGGGGAGATGTAAAGAAAACATCGACACTCGCATCGGTGTCACCGTTTTCTTCGATTCAAATGTGCCGCGCTATCGACAGCTGACACCGTCCCGAGAGCCGCCTGATGACTGACTAGCAAGGCAGAAGATAAGAAGATCGCGTTGAGATCACACGTGTTTAAAAACGTGATTAAAAGTTAAAACATTACCTGAAGTAAAAACTTTAAATGTTGTTTTCTGTTTTTTTTACAGGTAATCTTCTTTTTTCATTTAACCATTGTAAATATTGTAAATAGTGAAACAAAATTATATCAAACTGTTTTTTTTACAGAAACGCAACTGAGTTTTTATTTCCAATTTTGGAGAACTATTTCCGTCCCATTATATCCAGATTAACATTACACAAATTATAGTTGATCGATTGAACTAAGATAATTTTGAAACTGATGTAGAGCATGTATTCTTCATGAGCTTTCAATTCAGAGTCTCTGCAATAATGTCTTAATTTTTTAGGTGAGCCAGAGAATGCGACAGCAAATGATGATGGTCCAACAGCAGCAACAACAGCAGCAGCAACAACAACAACAGCAACAGCAGCAACAACAACCCCAGCAGCAACAACAACAGCAACAAGCTGCCAATCAGCAAGCAGGTGCAGGGCCAGCGATGGTTGCTCATCTTCAAAGGCAGCTCACACAGGGCGGTCAGCAACCTGGTCAGCAACATAATCCCTATCCTCCATATTGACCATGATATATCATCTTTCTACTGCACTCTTTTCTTTCTAAGAATTCCTTCCTTGTTTTCCATACAAAGAGGCAATAGCAAACATGTATTGACTGCTGGTGTGAGACAATCTGATATGATATAATAGATGTATAACTTGTACAGAAGGCGCAGTGATCTACTGTGCTTACACAGTATTTGAAAAGTGCATTTACCATACCCTTCATGTGTTCCTGATTAGTGAAATATAGGTGGGTAATTGTTTGGAAATTTTTCTTTAATTTAAAAAAAATCATAATTACGCTGTCTTATGCTTACTTTTACCTATCACCTTTTTCTGTCAATGCCTTCATAAACTTTTTTTTTTTTGTTCACTAAAATCAAGTAGCAAAAGAGAAGAGTACAAATTTGTTCGAATGTTGTGTCCAGAGCTGTACAATATATTTTAATATTAATCAGGCCTGAAAGTATGAATATGGAAACAGATTAGGCAGTGATGTTCTCTGTTGTAGAGTTAAATATTGTCTTTGCTATTCTTAATCAGAATTTTATATATATATATAATGTGTGTATATTGAAAATCACTTTTAAAACATGGCCAATCAGTTATTGATGTCATGAATTATGTCTGTGATGACCAATGACTAAACCTATGTACAGAATATTTATGTCCATGTATAGATGCATTTTATCATTTGGACCAGTTGGTCATAAGATATTCCAATACAGATTTGATATTTCCATGCATATTTGAACAGAATGTAAAAAATAATTGCATTAAATACATGAAGACCAAGCATAACAGTTACTTTAATCCATATCTGTTGATGCTTGTGGGCTAAGATGAGGGTGAAGTGCTGTCACTAAATGAGAAACATGCAAGAATCATTCAAATGGATTACTTGCATTCTCTTATTCTTTACTATGTGTGTAGTAATTTAAAAAATGCTGTTTGTTCAAGCTTATTAGAAAGCTACTATACAATTTTCATGTAAAATAATCATAAGTTAAATTATGTTGGACATACTGTCAGGAATCTCAGAAGTGTAACCAGAGATATGTTGCAACTGGCATATTGTATCCCAGCACTCTGGTTGTGCTGCAATCTGGAGTGCATTGTGAGCCGCTTTGTGGCATTCTGGTCTGTGCCTGATAAATATCATTGAGGCTCTTTGCCCAGTATAAATACATGTCATGATTGCTATAGCAACTGTCAAATGCTTAGAACTCCAAGATCTGACACTGTAAGTGATGATGTTTGACAAAGACTTTGAAATACAGGTTATAGTCAGTAGCAGTAGTTTTTTAAAAATATCTTTAATTTTAATTTATTTTGATGATTTATATGATAATGTTTGGTGATGTGGCACTTCAGTCTTAATCTTTACCGACAAGCTGCCAGTCTCATATGTATCATAAAATAATAGTCACCTTCCAGATCAGTCGTCAAAACCTTCTGTAGGCATACACGGTCTAAAACAAGCAGGTTTGGCCCAACACATTTCTGGACCCCCTATATGTTTAAGTTTTTTATTTACATATGTATTTTACTAGAAAATAATTAAAATATACAAGGAGAATGAAATTATAACTTTAATTACCCAATTAATAAATACATTTTATGATGAACTATTTTCAGAGTTGGCCATTGTCTTGGAGATTCTCTTCCCCAATTGTTGTAAAGCAATTCTCCAAATTGTCAGGTTTAAAAATGGGATTAATGAGGGATTGAACATATTTATGGAAATAAAATGTTTTTATTACAAAGGACTATGGGTCCCCTTTCAAAATTTACAGGGAAGCTTCATCCTCCCTGGCCCCCTTTCTGTGCATGCCATTGCCTTCTTCAGTTTCTGTGCTACAGGTCTCGGGTAGGTATGGATGTAATGTGACTGTGTTACAGGTAATACATATAGTAGTAGTTTTTGAATATTAATGATAATACTAATTTAGTTTAGCTCAAGAAAATATTGGCTGAGTCGACTTGTGCATATATACACACACACACGCACATGCACACGCACGCACACACGCAAACACACAAATGGATGTTGGTATATACCAGAGCGGTGAACTCTGACGCTGTAAGACTGATCTCCATGAAAGTTGGCATTTCTACATGCTTTTTCATGGAGAAGGTTTTTATGCTGCTAAATTTGTTGTAACTCCAGTAGATGATGCTTCAGTTAAAGACTGCAGAGTTTTCTCGTTAGCAAGACCTATCGAAATGATAATTTGTATGAGAACTTCAAATATAGTAAAAGCAATTGGCTGTGTGAGCTAGCCTTGTCAGTTTCCACGACTGCTAAATAAAAGGGCCGAGTACTGATGTAGAATGAAAGTGAATTGAATACCATCTTTGCTTTTAAGTCAGTTGTTTAAATTTCACAATGTCAATGAATAATGCTCCCGAGAAAGTTTTCTTGTTCAATTTCTGTCATTTGTAGTCCTTTATTTGGACACTGTAGAGCGTGAAAATCATGAATATGGCACCTAATATGGATTAATTCTAGAACTTCAGGTTTAACATGGGAAAAAATGAAAAATTAAGTTTCTTACCGTTATACGCACGTTATTAATTTTATTTGGTACGAGAAAATTATTAGTGCAGAGAGTAAAAGTTCATATTAATGAAATTGACACAATTTATGATTTGAATTTGGCGGCGACATGAGCAGTGCTGTTAAAAATAGCTCAATTTTAAACTACATCTTATTTGTGCGTATTGAATTTTAAACATACGTTAGGTACTTGATAGTATTAAAATAATTTCAAAAAATTCATTTTTAGGGTCAGGTGAACGTTATTTCTTTGTAAATGATGAATGGACCTAAGTGATAATTAAATTTCTTTTCGATTATTTTATTTTTTGTTTTCTTTTATTTTTCCTAGGTGCTTCGAATATTGTAAATGCGCTGAAATCAATGTAACTATGATTCGAGACCGGTATTCCGCGCCAAGGTCATTATAATGACCTTGTTTCTCGCCACAGAATTACATTGCAGCAGTTGGTGACAATGCAGGGAAGTCCCGAGTTCAACTAGCACATCATACTATTAGACGTAAATTTCTTGACCGATGACAAGGCGGTGAGGGAGCATTGTCATCCAGTCTGGAGCTTTAATTTCAAAAATGGGATTGGATAATGGTTCCTCCGCCTTCTGACTGGCAACCTTTTCAAGTTTCAACAAATTTAAATCCGACAATAGAATATGTTAGTCATTTTAATATAATACGATCAGTGAGGAGTGGGTAGAGCAGCGCAGGGGCAGGGAAGAGTTATTAGCAGTGTATATCCATTTATAATTTATTAGTATATACCCAATACACTCCAAGAACTATAGGAAGACTCATAAGTTAATTTTTCTTCATTAATAAGCAGTGATGTAAGTATTATCCGCGCACCTTTTCTTGAGCCCTCGCTTCGCTAGATTCGAAAGGAGTGGGGAGTTGGGTTATTTTGATGAAAGGAATTTTACGTCTAATTTGTAGTTCATTTTTCCAGGCAAAATTGTTTTTAATACATTGGAGTGAACGTCACCAGGTTTTGTCTACAGCTCTCATTGCAAATAATGTTAAGAAAGGAGTGGGGGTAGATATTCGGGGACTCAAGAAAACGTGCGAATATAATAACTACATGTTAAATCTAAAACTACAATTTAAAGTGTATGATTGGCATAATTAAGCACATCCTGTCAGGCTAATGTTCGAAACGGGGCTTGTGCCATAACATATTCATTATAAATTGTGGTCATAATAATGTCAAAAGTACGTATGTCATAAAATATAACTGCTTATTCACAGCACTGTTCCCTGATACTTTTAGAGAAATTTAAAATAAAACTTACTGTAGAAAAAAGTCAGTATGGTGAAATAATTATCTTGAGCTTTTCAATTCTTACGTTTTCTCGTCTGGAGAATATCGCTTAAACTCAATTCTAAATTGGCTGCAAAGTGAATTTAAACTCTCACAATATTCTTGTACAATTTCATTTTTATTTTTTGAAAATTTGAAACTGACAATTGTTTTTACTTGTCAACTAGTAAAAAATGTAATTATTATTTGTCGTAATTTTCTTCCTTGTTCCAAAGTTATATAATTTGAAATACTTATGGGCCATGTTAATCTATTAATAACATTTAACTATTGATATTTACCATGACACATTAGCATTTTCATTTTGCATTAAGAAATGAATATTGTTCCCTTTTTAAGATATGACTGTAAGAGACAGTTTATTTGGATAAATTGGAGCTTGGGTGAAAAGGATCCATTTTTGCTTTGTAATTAAACAGGATTGATTTCCAGAGGTAAGTATGAAATAAGTTTCTTATTAAGTGTGAAACTATCTCATTAGAATAAACAAAATTAGGAGAAATCATCTCATTTGTAAGCATGATATACGGATTGATTAAGACTATTAGATTTTTTATTTCTTGAAAGATGATATTGATTGTTAGGTTTCTGAAGCAAAAAAAACAAGGTTGTGCTCTTTTAAGTGACAAAACATTTCAAATTACTTTTCTCTGCATCTATTTGCTTAAAGTTACAATTTGTTTAAATCTTGTTTTATCAGTATATTACTTAAATATTGCTTTGGGTACCTATATCTCAACTATTAATTTTTTTCTTTTCCATTTTGTGTAGCTAAGACTAATTCTCAGAAGATGGACAAAAAAACAAAAAAGAATCAGAAAAAGAATTCTTGTAAGGGATCTTCAAAGTCTCTTGTTAATTATTTGCAATTTCCAAAAGAGTGGCACAAAAATTTTGATGAAAAAGAAGCCTTTTGCTCAAAACTTCCACCAACTTCAGAAGAATACCTATTAGTGTATAGTAGGATAACTTCAACTTTAGATTGTAATATCACATCCATTAAGAGAATTGAAAATCCTTTTTTACTCGGATGTTACCTTTTAAAGAAGAAAGAATATAAAGCAAAAGGTATAAAAGTAAAAGAGCAGAAGGTTTTTCACTGCACAAGTGAAAGTAACGTATCCAACATTGTAAAAAACAATTTTGATTGGAGAAAAACCATTCGTGGAAAGTTTGGGCTGGGAGTTAGTTTTTCTCCATCTGCTAGATATGCTGATAGACATGCAAATAGTTCAATTGGAATTAAAAGGGCCATGATAATGGTGAAAGTTCTCACTGGAAGAGTTTTAAATGCGAACTATGGATTCAAGGTTCCTCCGTCAGGTTTTGATACTACTGCTGGCAATGGCAATATGGTTTATGTAAAGTATGATGACTATGAATTTTATCCAATGTTTGTTGCTTATTATTCATAAAACTAAGTTGGATACTTTGTCAAATGTTTAGTATTTGTAGTTCTGTATCAATGTAGAAGACAAAGGTTGTGACTTACTACTTAATTAAACTTTTATCTCTCCTATTTACGTTTAATCTACGTGTTGATTTATTAACATTGTTGTTGTTATTATTATTATTATTTGTTTTTGTCTTTTTTTACTTGCTTATGAAACTGTAATATCAATCCTTTCAATTATTAAAAATATTAACCACGCAATTTCACGTCTAACGCAATTTCATCATGCTACATTTATCTTGAGAGATTAGGTGCACGATTTTTAAAATTTCTTTTTAGAAATCATATTGGTTTTATTATCGGTTTTCAATTTTCTTTTTAATATAATATGAATCCACAAACACTAATAGAAAACTTTAAATTTCTGTCAATTTAAGGTCAATGTCAAACCCTCATTTATATAAGAAAAATATTAAAACTGAATGTTTTACTAATAATGGATAGATACATCCACTATGTCCTTTTTGTTGAGAATGTTTGAACATTTTACTTTGAAATTTCTTTGGTTTGTTTACAAAAGAAATTGTAATTGTATTGTTTTAATTTATTTAAGGGAAATCGATAGCTCTTACACAACATCAGCATCAGTTATAAAAGCAGTACCTTACAAAATGATACAAGATAACATACCTTGTAGGAAACAAACTTACAACTTTGGTCTTATTTCATTTATGATATCACATTTTAAAGATTGTAATATTTTTCTTTGATAATCCTCGGATGTGTAGATAGGTTCTTGCTCATGCGCTCCTATTTTGTATCTGTGTCTGATATGCTGAAATAAAGGACATTGGTATATCAAATGGTGCATGTAGAGAAAGGTATTGCAGGACAAACAGGTAGGAGAGGGGATGTCCAGTTGGTGATTGTGACTGAAATTGCTGTGTTCAGCTCTTATTCATGTTATTATCAACTTTTCTTTTTTAGGGAAGAAAAAAGAATTGCAGGTTTTCAAGGAGTAAAAACTAACAATTTTTAGTGCAGAGGGCTAGAGTTCTATTTTTCTCCAATGATTGTTTCATCTTTTCTGCATTCCCTTACTGGAGAACACAGTTCCAGATTTTAATGAAAATACACATTTTAGAGTCCCCTGATTAGGTGTGTTGTTTTTTGTCCATTTCTCATAGGAATGGAGTGAGATACACTTATAAAGAACATATAGGTCTGATTTTCACTGCTAATTCTGAATGTTTGGAAATTACGAAAACAAGACTTTTTGGCACCTTCCCACAATTACAATATTGAAGATGGCGAATTTTTATTCAAATGAAATTTATTGTCACATTCTTTTTGTTAATTAATTTTGTGTGCATTTTTTGAAAATCATAGTTTTTCTGTAATTTTAAGTGAAATATGAGGGATATTAAAAAGTATGGAAAACAAGATTTTCTCAAAAGGCATAAAAAAATGTTTTCTTAAAAATGTTTGTGCCGATAGTGTTAAATGCACCACACAATTGCCATTTAGTTGTATTCCTTATTTTTTTTTTAAATTATGCATGTAAGTTTTTTTGACATTGATGTGTTATGGTATGGTATGTTAATATTTACAAGCCTACACAGCATTTTGCTTTTTCACTCTCGTCGGGAACCATATGTGAGCCACCAAGTGTAAATGCAGAAGGGTGGTGACAACTTGACAAGACTTATTCTTGGAGTGGGGACCACTAATGAGAATACACTATTCAAATCATAGGTATCAATCATGTAAATTGAAAGAGCAACCTACAAGAATACTATGTACTGTTACCTACAGTTCAAATAACATTGTCTTTGTATAATAATGGAAATGTTTGTTGTTGATAAATGCCAATGTGAAATGTGAACCTAAAAGGACTTAAGTCATAAATATATTTTGACTTTGACACCAAATGTTATATTTGTTTGTAGAACTGATGATGTAATTCACTTTGCTACAATGTAGATAATCACATATTCAGTGTGGTGTTAAAGACAGTATTGTAATATTGAATTGTTTTTGTTTGATGATGACAGTAGTAAGCTTTTTCATTAACTGTTTAATTGAATAAGACTGTTCAGTCAAGGCAAAATATCTTGTTCTTAAAAAAAATTGCTTATTGTCTGCTCTAATTTCTGACAAATGTGCATTATATATTTCTAACATCAAATCAATGAACATTACTCATAACCGTTTACGACATCGTATAAAAAAGATCAAGCCCTTTGCATTCTATTTAACAAGACCCTTAATAAACTCATGATTGCCCTAACATATTGTCAGAGAGGTTTGCTTGTTGCATAGCCAACTATTATGTACATTGTATAGCCTATTGTATATTAAGACAAATTGTCACATAGTAGTACGTGACCATGAGCAATATTGCAAGAAAGTATGTGCCATTGGAACTCCACTAGTTAACATAAGTATAGTTTAGGCAATGTAGTTTTGAAACATTTATAATGTGATGAATAATGAGTATTGTTGACATTTTGTATTGTAGCGATACAGATTTCGTCATACCTTTTGAAACGAAATTCACGCCAAGAAAATTAAATTAAATAAACAGATTCGGCCACCCTGAGTAATACTGGGAACAGATTGCGACATGGCCTCACGCGCGCAACCCTGCGTATCTGACAGCCGTCTCCGCCTCCGGCCCATTAAGAGAGTAGTTACAAGGGTTAGTCGTCGACAGATTTACTGTGGAGCACGTGTTCGCACGGCCGGCTGCGAGAACCTTCTAGACCGCTTTTGAAATCGACATCAATTCTTTCACGGACAACGCCCGTCTTGTGCGAGCATGTTCTCGAAGGGCAAAGAAAATTTCTGGACGCTCACAGTTATGCAAAGAGTCGGATCTCCATTCACTACCCCTGTCACCATTGGTCGCAATAACGCAATGCGCCATTTCTTTCGGCCAATGGCGACGTAACTATCTTAAGGAGCCAGAACATGCGAGAAAACGAGTGGGGGGTAAGAGTTAACCTAATAAGATTTGACTTATAAAATTGGCATTCAGAGCAGGGCAGTCGGGAGAGAAACTTCTCTGGGAGGGAGAGCTATTCACCGACCAGAGGCAAGTTCGCCTCTGATGGACTTTGAAAAAACTTCGGTGTGAGCTGTTGTAATAGAGCAGAGTAACGTGGACAGAGAAAATTCTCTGAAGCGGGAATCAGTTGCAAAGTGAAGCGAATGTGTCGCTGCAGGATTTCTAGACTTTCTAAAGTTGCAATTGTGAATAATCACGAGTATCAGAAGAATCCGTGAATGGTTACTACGCTCTTGAAATCGAGAGTGACTGCCGGCCGACCCCGAGCTCAACCGGACTGCCAGGCGCCATCGCCCCGGCCGCGCCCTCGACCGCGCCGCCGCCTACCCTTGGCCGCGCCGCCGCCTTTGAGGGTAATGCCCTCAGTCGCCAGACCAGCTGACAGGCGTGCCTGGGTGGGCACAAGGACATCGCCCCGGTCGCGTCCCCTGTGAAGGTTGCCGCCGCCCTCTCGGCCGCAACGCACCCGTCTTGGGCCCACAAAAGAAAACTTTACCAAGGCAATATAATTCAGGGTATTCATCCCTGCGAAAATCCTGTAATGCGGTGTCGCGCTAAGACACAGTAATCTGTAATATTTGTTACCATTGTGATGCTAACTATAAGTCTTCCTAATTTCTAAGCTTTATACTGGCTACTAACTTTTCATCTTCTTATCTGTCCACCTAATTTTCAGATTTCCGATTCTATTTAATGTGTAACTTCCCTGGGGCATTTTGAATTATTTTGCCCAGGAATAAAAGTGATTTTACCAGTGATCAAAGTGTTTCTTTCATGTTACCAGTATTTGTTAACAATTCCTTCCATCACCGACTGAGCTATTTCAGGGCCGCTTACCGGGCGTTCTCTCACGAGACGACCGGGGGTGTTACAGTATTATCAGATGGTTTGGTTTATACCTTTAACTTATTTATCGATCATCAAGAAAGTTAAAAGCCCTGACGTATGGAGAGAAGTAAAAATTTTCTTGAGCTTAGGAATCCCTTTCCCCTACTCTTTTACACAAGCATTGAATTGTAAATGCACTGTGCCATAATCATTTCCAGTCAATGATCAATTCAGTAGTACTGGAGTACTCAGTTAAAAGGGTACTCTTGTTAAAACAACCATCACCATTATGGAGCCACCACCAGCTTGCACAGTGCCTTGTTGACAACTTGTGTCCATGGCATCATAGGGTGTGCACCACACACTAACTCTACAATTACCTCATACCAACTGAAATTGAAACTCATCCGACCAAGACATAGTTTTCCAATTGTCTAGGGTCCAAAAGATATGGGCCAGAGTTTAAGAGAAGCACTGCAGGGGAAGTGCTGTCAGTACTAGAGTTAGTCTTCAGTTGCGAGAGCCTTGAAGCCAAATTTCACTGCTGTCATAATGGATATGTTCATCGTTGTGTTCCACATTGATTTCTGCGGTTACTTCTCGCTGTGTTGCTTGTCTGTTAGCCGTGACAACTCTTTGCAAATGCTGCTGCTCACAGTCATTAAGTGAAGGATGTCGGGCACTGCATTGTCTATGGTGAGAGGTTATGCCTGAAATTAAGAATTCTTGACACTTAATCTTGGAAAATTGGATTCCCTTACGATTTCTGAAATTGAATGTCCCATGCATCTAGCTCCAACTACCGTACAGTGTAGTTGTGCAATCTGAATCTCTTCAGACACGTATTCTCCTGAAACACTCAAGTACAAATGCACCACCCTTTTAAAAGCAATTCTGCTGGCATTGTATATTTGCATATTGCTTTTCCACGACACTTATCACCTCAATGTATATTCCTTAAATGTTGAGACATTTTTGATAATCTGAGAGTTGTGCAACCTAAGCAAGAGCTGCCACTGAATTTAAAAGAAGCACCCCATCTTTAAATTTTAAAAAAAATTGTCTTCCTGATTACCAGAAGGCAGCTCCCTGGAATCAATGATTCCACTTGTTTGGTTCCGATGAGTTTACCGCTGGAGGTAAAACTTTTCTGCAAACAGAGCATTGAAATGCCAATGGCTGTTGAGTGACTATTGGCACACTCAGAATTTGTCTAAGGTGGAAGTATCTTTTGTCTCTTGCAGAGTATGCAGTCATTAAAATGTTGATACAATTATTGTTTTTGATTTTAAATGTATTTTTGTCTCCCCCCCCCCCCACCATATCAGTACATCAGATTTGACAGACGGGTGCCAAAGATAGACTACCTTTTGTCAATGTGGAATTGTAAAGCAAAAATGAATTGTGTGCCTGTGGCTTTTGTTCAAGAAACATTCAAACTAAATTCCTCTGAGATAGGAAAATGTAAGTAAATGGACGACTATTACTTTTGAAAAGCTTTATTTAAAAAAATTACAATTATACATGAATTAGAAGTACACAACAATCAAAACATATGAGAGGCACAATTTACATCACCAATAATATCAATGGTTGCATTGTGATTTTTTTGTTTGTAATACATAATTATTGCCACTTTCTTTCTTTCATTATATACTTTAGGTCTGATTCGATAAATGTCTTGCATTTTTGGATTGTAGATAAAAAGACAACACTTCAGTGAATTTGTAACTATAAGAACTGTCATTAGTATTTATGCAACTGAATGTATTTAAAAATGAAAAAGAAATCACCCTTGATACACTGCCATAATTGTGCAACACAAGTCCAACAATCCAATAGCTTCACTTGCTCCATCTTGCATACGAAAAGCACACAACTGCAAACATAATTTTAATGAAGAATCAGATTATTTATGCAAGAAGTATAAACATAAGCAGATCAGTCATTTTTGAGTATTTTAAGCCATTGGGTTTAATATATACAAATGGGAAACTCACTCCAAGTTTATCACAAATTGCTGTTTTTTGTTTGTCTGTAAGATCTTTGTTGAGCACGATTAACTCGTGAAGCTGCTCAAGTAACTGCAACAAATTATAACAATATTTATTCAGAATTAGCTTTTTTCATAGTTAAATAATAACAGGAAAAAAACCCTCCATAGGTTGATTGGTTGTTAATTTTGATGAACAGAACAATTTCAGGAACAGTCTTGATATAATCCAAAGCTTAGAGAGATACATTCAATGATAAATAATTACAGGCTAGCCA
This sequence comes from Gryllus longicercus, assembly GCA_038098605.1. NCBI lineage: Eukaryota > Metazoa > Arthropoda > Insecta > Orthoptera > Gryllidae > Gryllus > Gryllus longicercus. Next base: position 2,594,127 of record JAZDUA010000203.1, read on the forward strand.
CTTATTAACTAGGTTTAGATATCTACACATTCGGATTGCTGAGAGATACCAATTAACCTCGTCACACACACACGTGTCATCTATATACGACATCACAGAACCATTAGGCAGTAATTTCAGTAAGTAACTTTACTGTGGTGATGTTCAAGCTCCCGAATGGATGGCGCCATAACAGCTGATTTATGTCAAAGGGCTGCGTTTAAATCTAAGTATAACTGCAGTTTCCAATACTACACTAGAGTTGCTGTAAACTATCACCACTTGTTTGCAATTTTGAAAATTATATCTCATATCCAAACAGATTCCTCTCACTCTTTACAACTCACAAAAGTAACTTTATGGCAACTATCGTCAATATCTATGTAAATTTTGGCTAATGGAATTATTTTAAATTCACATGAAAACAAACTTTCAATTCCAGTCAAGAGAAAAGTATTAACCCATATCACTTAAAAATCAAAACAGTGAACATTAAACTTTAAAAACAAATAACAAAACATTAAATTTCATGTTCTATGGAAAAATGTGCTTTATAATAAACTAAAGTAGAATTCACCTGAGATGCAGAATAAGCCTCAAGGATCAACTCATCAATAAAACTGACAACCTGATCATAATTGTTGGTTTGGCATACTTGAAGAACACCTTCTACCCATGGATTTGGAACAACCTGTAAAATGATTTCATGTCAATGAACAATCAAGTATACTTACTACACAGAACAAAGCCTTCATTCATATTAACAATTTTAAGAGAAGAACCTTCAAGTAAATTAATACATTAAAAAAAAAAAAAAAAAAAAAAAAAAAAAAATCAGTTTTGTTAACATCATGCAATATGCTTCACGTTTGCTTTAGGTTAGAAAAGATTACATTATATTGCAAGGTTAGTTTCTTTTTGCTAATTTACAAGTATATACAAATTCCCTTAAGTTGGTGCAGAATGGCATTACTTGTTTCCTACGTTCCCCAATAAGTAAAAATTATTGACAAGTTTTCATGAAATCTGATAGAATCATACATTACCATTGCACCTGCAAAAACTGCCAAGTGAAGTGAGTTGAGTGAGGGAAAATGAACCTAAAGAAACAACTGCTTTCCAAAATTTTAATGAAACGCACTTATTCCTTCAGGTTAATTTTTTCTTATTAAATTCATTAAACATGGCCATTTTTGCAGGTGCAACAGCAAAGTATTGGGAAAGATGATATAATACAACACAGAAAAGAAGGGCAAACAGTGGTACTTCTTACTCCTGTTACTTCAAACACATCCTCTTTGGTTATTTTACTGTCTTTTCCTTTTAATCTTGTGCATGATTGAAGACTTGTGATTGCTCGTCGCAGATCACCATTGCATGTTTTCACAAGACACCGCAACACATCTTCATCACACTGCACATTTTCTTCACTGCTGATGAATTGTAACCTTTCTACTACACGATCTTCTCCTGTAATTGAGCCAAAATAAATTAAAAAATAAAATGATAAAAAATTCTAAATAAAAAAAAAAATCCATACAGAAAAAATTCATACCCAAAGGTTTAAATCGAAACTTAGAGCATCTTGAAGTAAGAGGTTGAATAATACGACTAACATAGTTGCATATCAAACAGAAACGAGTTGTTTTAGCTTCACGTTCCATTGTTCTTCGCAACGCAGCTTGTGCAGCATGTGTCATTGAATCTGCTTCATCTAATATGATAATTTTAAAAGCAGGACAAGGACGCCCACTGAGTGAGAAACGACGGTTAGAATGTTTACATTTGAATAATGTACAATATGGAAATAATGGTACTTACTCTGGCCTTATACCACTTGCTGTTAATTGAGCAAAAGTTTTTACTTTGTGTCGAATCACATCAATTCCTCTTTCGTCTGACGCATTTAGCTCAAGGATTCTGTAAAGACACAAATAATAAACAAAAGATATCTCCATTAATACAATAATAAGGCATGCACAGTTACCTGTCTTTATATATGTCTCCAAACAACTGCTTTGCAGCAGCTAATATGGTGCTTGTTTTGCCAGTACCAGGTGGTCCGTAGAAAAGTAAATTTGGCAAGTCTGCTCCTGACAAACATTGGCGGAGGACTTGGACTACCTCTCCTTGCTCTACAACGTCATCGACGGTGCGTGGGCGACTAAAAAAACATGTATCATTATAATTTGATCAAACTTACTATCTTCACTTTTATATATATATTTATACATCACTCACTATTTTTCTACCCATGGTACTGGTGCTGACTTCTTTTTGGCACCAGATGATCCTGCTTTGGCGTCTTTAGGACCAGCACTTTGAGGACCTAACTTACCAGTTTTCAAAAAAGCTTGCATCGTACGATATATTAAAAACCTGTCTAACAAACCCCTCAATCCGGCTCACATTCATGTGTCAATTTCGCGCTATTGTGAGCAGCTCAGAGAGATCAAAGCAGCTTCTGTAGTGTTGTCTCCCGCGTACGAACGTAGTGCCACAAGTGTAGTAGACAATGACTTACTTGAAAATGTTACTTATATAATAATTTATGGCGTAAATCATAAGCAAAATTAATTTACCTATCTTTCTGTAATGAAAGCATGGTCTAATGAACGATGTATATTTTATGTATCGAAGGATTAAATGTTTTGACAGTGTATTGAAATGTAATAAGGTTGGCAGCGTTGTCTCTAAGTGTGGGCATCTTTCTTCTCCGTGGCAGTAGCTTTGTGGAAATAACGCGGGAAGAGAACCGGGCCTGGCGGCAGCTGGCAATGGTGATTTAATTCTGTGTGGTAAAGCCCGACTGCCTCGTCTGCGTTTTGCCAAACTGAATTGAGTTTTTTGACTTCGTCCAAGTGTAACTAACATTCCGAATCATGTCGAAGGTGAAGCCAAGAGACTATGCTGCTGACTCAGGTAAATTGTGGGATTATGTGTTAAATGATGTAGAAAGAGTAGGTTGCAAAATATCCATTCTCCACATCAACAATGTTTATGTGAATTTCAGAACAAATCAAGCGATTCTTGATGGAGTTCGCATCCATTGAAGATGGACGCAAAGATTTCAAGTATGCTAAACAGCTTACTAAGTTGGCTCACAGGGAACAGGTAATCATGGCTGGAATCTAAAAAAATCCTTTGTTGCAGGTGTAAGTTTGTACATAATGTTTTAATTTTTGGTTGCAGGTGGCTGTAACCATTGATTTGGATGATCTTTCAGAATTCGATCCTGACTTGGTGGAAACCATTACCAATAATACTCGTAGATATGTTCAAATATTTGGTGATGTCATCTACAACTTGCTGCCACAATACAAAGAGAAAGAGGTAAATGATTTCTTAAGCTAGTATTTATTATGAAATAATGTAAGTGTTGTTTGTATATATTCTATATGTTTTTTTGTTTTTTTCCAAAGGTGGAAATTAGAGATGCATTAGATGTGTACATTAAGCATCGAATGGCATTAGAGCAGCGCAATCGGCAGCCAGGAGAGGAAAGGGACCCACACAATAAGTATCCTCCAGAACTTATGAGAAGATAGTAAGTATGAAGGATGTAGTGTTTGATAAATTGTCCTACCACTCTAATTAAAATTGTGCGATTCAAATCAGTTTTAAATCAGAATTTGTTGAAGTATAATGAAATTCATTGTTTTGTATAAAAGAGCAAAATTATTATTTTGCTCTTGAAGATGATAATGGATTTTTTCATTTGATTTGTTTACACAAAGTGGCTATAGCATGGGACACGTTACAATTAAGGAAGTCTTTGAAAGTGACTCTTGGCAGTGCTCAGGTGAGGGGAAAATCCTTGGGGGGGGGTAAGGGATATTTAGGGTGTTTTGAGAGGAATCTTTTGGTTGGCAGGTGTAAAGTGCAGCATTCGTTACAAAGTACATAATTATAATAAGCAAGGCGTGGGTGATGTAAATAAATTATAAAAATGAAACTACTGAAGTAACATCAATGCATTATGATTGATCAATTTCATTACTACATATGTTAGGGCTGTAATTTCACATCTAGTATCTTAATGGACGCTATCTTTAACTATTCGTAGTGTTGGATGTGAAACTTAGAGCCAATTTTCCATGTGTTGCATTTTGTCTGTCAGTGCAACTGTTAGGCGGTGATGGTGGTTAGCCATGGTGCTGTCCTTCAATTACATTTCTTGCTCTCTTTTGATTCTCTTTGATTTGCGTTTTTGAGAGTTAAATGTTAGTGTTACTTTGGTTAGAATAAATGTAGGTGTTTTTTACACATTGCACCGAAAGGGTGCAAGAAAATTGTTTGAGTGCTTCAGGATTTGGGGCTCGTTAGGTAAGCGACCTATAAGGTTTACCAAGCAAGTTGAGTGATTGTTGCAAGTGGAAGTGTAGTAAGGAAGGAGACACTCTGCATATGCATTCTTGTATGCGTGTCAGAAGTGTTCAGTCTAGCACAATTGAGAAATTTTTGTCATTCCTTGAGGGCATCTCCAAACTTTTTGACACTTAGAGTTTGCCCATTGATAAGTGTGAAATTACTTTCATAGCTTAGTGTTTTTAGAGGGAGAACTTGATGTGATCCCCGTTCCTTACTCTGCCACTTGGTCCTGTAAGGGTGTACCATGTTCTATGCTTCAACCCACAAAATCATGTTTTCTTGTTAATCCATTTCATATAGTTGTGAATTATTTTTTTTGGAAAGGATTGCCTTTTCAGTTTGTAGGTTGCTATTGATTCACTTAATTAGGAATAATTTGAATTTAATTACCATTCCTGGTATATAAGCTAAAGTATTAATTTGCAGTGAAGTGTACTTCAAGGATCTGTCGCTAACGAAACCAGTTCCAATAAGAGATGTGAAGGCAAACCATATTGGCAAGTTGGTGACTGTAAGAGGGGTAGTGACCCGTTGCACTGAAGTGAAACCAATGATGGTGGTGGCAACATACAGTTGTGACCAGTGTGGAGCGGAGACATATCAGCCTGTAAGTGTTAAAGTGTGCAAATTATAATGAATGTTGTATTGTAAGTTATTTCATGATGTATGGAAAAATTAAGGTGAATTTTAATATACAGTTTTTGAAATATTCAAAAGCTGTTCTGAGTGTTTTGCATTGCAACTGGAAGAACAGGAGCGTAATTAGTAGAAGAGCTCTCTAAAGAAAGTATTATAGGTTTGAAGATTGGTTTGGGGATGAGTTTTCTTGAATTATTATTGGAGGTAATGTTTTGAAGCACAAGTTCTTGCAGAATTGACAGTTATCAGAAAATAAAATTTTTTTCGTTGCATATATACCAGTTCCTTAGAGGGAACCATATTGATAAATGTTTCTTTGCACAAGTAAGGAGTCCAATGACTTTTGATTATACTTCAATTTGTACGATTCTGCCTCCGGCAGGTAGCAGCTGTTGATGGTTTCATCCAATCACAAGCTTGAATGTCACCATAGTAACGCCATTATGGTGATTTTCAAGCTCCCGATTGGATGAAACTGTCAACAACTGACACCTGCGAGAGGAAGAGTTCTGAAAATCACAGTATAGTTCTTCAGTTTAGCATTTTCAGTTGTCTGTATGAGCCCAAAATTAGTATCAACAAGTTGTAATGATTCACTGTTTTGTGTGCATATCCATGTTTTTATATAACACAATATGGTTTCAACCCATCTGATATGACATTTTTCCGGGACGAATATACCGTATTTAATCAAATGTAAGAAATACATTTCAAGCTTAATGTACTTGGACCACTAATTTCTACACATTTTAGAGATGATTGACTCGGATGCTGTCATTGGACGACTCAGATTCCTCACTAGACTCTTTGTTGCTTTTGTGCATTAAAAAGGAGTCATCTTTGCTGTTGTCCAGGGCATTTGACATTGAACACTTTTTAAAAGCTCTTGCAACAACTACTCTAGAAATATTCTCCCAGGCATCATCTATCCAAGTGCACACTTACAATAGACTAGCCCATTTCACGTGGCCCGTGGGCATGAGCATTCTGTTTTCTTTGGAGAGCCAGTCTGAGTACATTTTCTTCAACCTGTCCTTGAATGGTTTGTTGATGCACACATCCAGGGGTTGAAGTATTGATGTTAGTCCCCCTGGAATAATTGCCAAGTTGGTTCACTAATCTCTCAATTCCTTCACCGCTTTGTTAGTGTGGACTGCGTAAGAGTCCAAAATCAGGAGGACACATGAGATGAATAAAACGCCAGGGCATCAGTGCCACACCAACTGAACTCATTGTAACCTCATGACTTTCGGTAAACCACCCTTTTCCAATTGCACGTGCAATAACGCTCATAGGAAATAACTAACTTTGGGAGTGTCTTGCATTTGAACACAACAAATGGAGGTAGTTTATGTATGGTCTACTGTGTTGGCTGCGTGGCCGAAGATAAAGAGGTACCTTTACGGATGTCGGGTGTCAAGATATAACAACATGATTACACCAATTCTAAGCCGAGGATCGATTTTTGAACTACTAAAAAAGGAGTAAAAGGGGCAGCTAACAATTGGGTAAATAAGGTATTCATGAATGCTGTGTAATAAGTTAGATGCAGATGTATTATCAACAGAGACCAAAACAATTTAGATTCATGGGAAACTCTTCAAAATACCTACTGTTGGGTAACTTATTCCGCATTATTTCTCCGTTGCAAAAAAAACTTATCAATTTCAACCTATTTATAAAGGATATTATTATTACTGTTACTACTACTATTAGTATTATTAGTATTATTTATTAATATTCAGACTTTATTTCAATACAGAAATGTTTTATATAGTGGTAGAAGATAGCTTCAGCAAGGGAAAAATATAAAAGACAAGAGTTTACATATTTGTATGAAATGTGAATTAAATCATAATTAAAGATCATCACCAAATCATAACTTTATGGATTCATATAAAATGTAAATTAAATTGTAGCAAAAAAAAAAAAAGAAAGATAGGGGCACTGCATTTTGTTATGTGAATACTGAAAATGAGTACAGCGAGAGCCAAAGAACTAGCATATGTTTCATTAGTGCGACCCATATTAGAATATGGGGCAGTATGTTGGGACCCATACAGAATTTTGCATAACAGGAATCTAGAAAAGGTCCAGCGTAGAGCATCAAAATTTACTTTCATTGGTACCAAGAATAAAGGGGTATGGAAGACACTCGAAAGGAGGCGATTAAAGTCACGTCTCTATGCAATGTATAAAGCGTACACAGGCCTTCGAGCGTGGAAAGAAATTCAAAGTCGATTGGGGAAACCTACATATTTCGGCAGAGCGGACCACATGCACAAAATTCAGAAAACGGACGATGGGAAATATTCATTCGCGAAACGAACTATTAGAGACTAGAACGGTTCGCCTGTGACAATCTTCGATCCCTTTCCTCAAAGCCTGAGCAAATTTAAAAATTAATTAGTTGTAAGAAAGACATTACAGCTAAGCGATTCACAGTGCGGTGAAGTGGAGTGCTATGAAAGAAAGAGTGAAATGTTCACGTTAATTTGTAAAGTTTGTAGATTTTGTAAAGTTGTTAAGTTCTGTGATGTTATGTTAAGTTAAGTGTATTCTGCCACCAAGTTCTCAAACTTAATTGCAGAATTATTAATAAATCTAAATCTAATCTACGTAACTTTTTGTGTTGCTTCTAAATTCACGGTGATATATTTGTTTCTGACTCACGGATTGAATTACGTATTTCAATGTAAAGTATTTGTGAGAAAGTTCTCCAATGCCATATCTTCCTTCTTATGCAACATTTATTTACATTGACTTCACTTGCATGAACACCATAAACTCATATGTTCGAATCTTTAGTGAGTGTGGTATTGCAATTCTCTCCTGTAAGACACCTAATCAAGACAATTTGGAACAGGAATTTGCAGTACTCGCCATGATTGCCAGTATAATCTTGCTGTTTATTTATATCAATTTAGTTTTCTTAATTGCTGACCAATTCAAACATCTAAAATTCCTAAAAGTTCATTTGGAGAAAGCGGAACATCATTACGTTTTCTCTTTGGGTGCCAATTCTGCTGCAGGCATCAACTTTTTCTATAGAATGCATTGCAAATGATGAATATCTCTTAGACACTTATACGATCTTTAGAAGATAACTTAATAGATGCTTTCTGACATGTGAATGTGTATGGTAATGGTGGTGTTCTGTTGCTGGATGGTGATATCCAGCACCAATCAACACATGCTTGCAAGACGAGACTCGAGTTATAACATTATTGTTCAGTTTGTACGCAGATTCATTGTAATTTCGACCCCTACCAAACGTGGACTTGCTCTTTGAACTGTTTATTTCTATGCCTTTTGTTTCTGCCCAGATGTGCAATTTGTCTAAGTCTCGCTGCAAAATATCCTCGTCCTTCTCCGAGTTGATAATCCTATAAATTACGTAGTCGTCTGCAAAGAGTCGTACATTTGAAGCTAAAGTAATCGGCAATTCATTCACGAAGGCCAGAAGCATGAGTGGTCCGATGACACTTCCTTGTGGAATACCTGACGCGACGTTTCTTGAGGTTGACAAGTAACTTCCGATTGGGACTTTCTGTTTCCTGTTCCGAAGTAGTTCGTTTATCCACGTTACCACTCTAGTATCTATACCCCAAACTATTAATTTCTATGTAAGACGATCGTGTAGAACAACATCAAAAGCTTTGGAAAAGTCTATTACTATTGCGTCGACCCTTTTCAATTTATCAACTACGTCGGCTAGGTCCTGTAGAAGTGACTAGCTGACTTACGCATGAGAAACCATTTCTGAAACCGTGCTGACCCTGGTAAAGCCACTCCCTGCCCTCTCATTCTTTCCTGATATAGCTTGAAATTAGATGTTCCATGAGTTTACATACGACTGATGAAAGGCTTGCCGGCCTATAGTTACCAAGTATTGTCTTGTCGCCACTTTTAAAAATGGGTACTACGAAAGCCAGTTTCTAATCTTCCGGTACGCAAGCGTTGTTTATTAATACATTCAATAACTTAATTGAATATGGTAGAATAGCCTCTACCTAATTTAATGATATCCGTGGAAATACAATATATACCTCGTGATTTTCCTCTCTTCATTAATTTTATTCTTTTCCGCAAAGTATTTAGATTAATGTGAAAAATACTTCTATCTGCCACCGTTGGTATCTCAATACTGTTAGGTTTCTACTAGAAAACCGAGCTGAAATATGCGTTGAAAGCCTGTGCATATTCTCTGTCGTCGATTATTGGCGAATTATTAACACGAACAGCTGGAATCGCATCTTCACTTCCTTTCCTTCTACGAACGTATTTAAAAAATACCGACCAATTATTACTGCCCTCCGCATCAAGAATATGTTTCAAATGACGTTCCCCTGCCGTTTTCTTTTCCTTCCTTAATGCTTGTGAATACTTTCGAAAAAAGGTCATATGATTTTCACTACTGTGTCTGTTGTTAAATGCTTCTCAATTTTTCTTTTCTATCGCCTAATTTTTGCATTATAATATGGTTATATACTTGACTGAATTGAAGGTCCTATCGAATTGGTCAACGCACAGATATACCCTCAGCAATGTCTTTGCAATATCCATCAGCAAGACAATATTGAACAATGAACATGATACTGTAAATCGACAGCGTGCCTTTGATAGGTGCGCTTCTCGAGCAGGTGGGGTTTGGGCTATTGTCAATTTCATCATACAAAATGAACATTCAAAGGAATGTTTCGTTTGATAAGATATGGGCTGTCCTTCGTTTCCTTCTTTTGGTAAATACACCTGTTTGAGCAAAGTATTTACCGTATTGACCCGAATATAAGAGGAGTTTTTTTCCGAAATATCTCAGTCGAAAAATGCGGAGTCGTCTTATATTCGCAGATTAAGCCTGGTCGTTTAGGATTGAAGTTTATACATTGCCATTCCAAGACTCGAAACCTGTAAATGTTGACGTAACAATAAACTGCGATGACAGTAAAAATATCTCGCGTATCTACAATATGTAATTATATTCGCGTTCGTATTCTTAGCGTCCACTACGAATTTGTCGAGCAATTCAGACCGATATTTGAATGGGCCGGTAAAGATAATCTCTAACTGAATGGCAATGTATCAAATGAAACGTAACGTGAAAACGAATGCTGTGTGTGTTACACGATGCGGGTTCGACGAGGCCGTGCGGAATCTCGGTTCTACGCCCGGAGAATGCGAATATACGTTTTGAACAGAGGCCATCAAGTGCCGGACGGATAGAAAATCTGGCGACAGAAGGGAATGTTCTTAGATGGCTTCTGATTAAAGACTATGAACAACGCAAATTTAGTGCGCAAAACTATCTAGAGGGGCCAAAAAGTTTGTCACAGCATGGAAGTAGGATCAAAGAGAAAGAAACATTGATGCATGTGAAGCTTATTAGGGTAGTGGCAAAAATCATAATTACAGTGATATTAAAGAACAAGAATATAATAGTTCAGCCATAAGTCTTAACATTCTCATCAACAGGGCAATAGTCAAAAATACATTTTGTAATTTTATTTTGACTAAATAGTAAGAATTTGTTCAAAATTTAAAAAATTCTCAGAAGACCTCTTCAAAATTAAGGGTTTGTCTTATACACAAAGTCGACTTATATTCGGGTAAATACGGTATATTTCAGAGATATATATCATTGTTTAATGTGAAACTATTTTTACGTACCCAAGAATAAAATCATTAAAATTCTGTGAAACAAGACAGAGAATAATTAGAAACAAGTTTGTACAACATAGTTGCCTAGTGTGCCCATACGAGCATGGAAGTTTTCTTCTTCCTACACTGACATTTTTAATAGGAGTGACTTTTTGTATGCTCTTTAGTACTCTGAGATTTCTTTTCCTTTAAAATTACAAGTTATTGTAAAGTTAATTGTTAAAAAAAGAAATTCAGGCAGATAAGGGGTAATATTAGACTCCTTAAAACTCTTTTGTCTCTTTACAGGCACAAAAACATGGTTTTAAGGGCCTGGAATGCATCATTACAGAGTTATGTTTGATGATAATCTGTGTTGCAAAAATCAATGTTTCGTGACATAACATGCAAACTTCTATTTTTATCTTAAATCTGTTTGATGCAGGCCAGGGGAGCTGTTCCTCATTCAGCAGTTTCAAACTTAGAGTTTTGTGTGGGGTGTTTCTTAGTTTGTTATAAAAATTGTCTTTTTTTTCTGTTATAAGAAATAAACAATTTTGCAGGTGGTGTCCTTGAGTTTTATTCCTCTGGATCGCTGCCCAAGTGAAGATTGTCGGGTGAACAAAGCAGGTGGTCGGCTTTATTTGCAGACTCGTGGTTCTAAGTTTATGAAGTTTCAAGAACTGAAAATCCAAGAACATGTAAGTAATTACTGATAGAAATTTGTCTATTAGAGTAGGCACAATTTTGTAAAAATGGTGACTTCCTTTTTTGTTTTGTATTTTTTCTTCCAGAACAAAATTACTGTTAACTTAGTTAAGAGTAGTTTTTTAGAATGTGTAGTGTATTCTTGTTGTTTTCATCATACTTAGTATTTTATTTTATTTATTCTTGGCAGACTGATCAAGTGCCTGTTGGCCACATTCCTCGTACCTTAACAGTATTCTGTAGAGGAGAAACAACAAGACAGGCATTACCAGGTGACCATGTGTCAGTTACTGGAATATTCTTACCTCTTCTCAAGAGTGGTTTCCGTCAACTGATATCAGGCTTGCTGTCTGAAACATATTTGGAAGCTCATGTAAGTATTTGTTTTATAATTTCAAGAGGCAAAAGTGTTCACTTCTGAACTGCATTTATTTCTTTGTGTATTTTGTAAAGTTAAGATATGCATTAGTTATTCACAAAATCTTCAAAAATAAAAAAAAATACTAATATTTTTAATGTAATTTTTGTTTAATCTCTCTTTCCAAAAATTGACTTTGAATTTTTATGAAATGTTTCTAAAATTATTTTCTAAGATCCTGTCAAACATTCGTGAAGGTCCACAAATGTCAGATGTTTCATCACTATTAGTAGTGAAGTTGTGGTTTAGTATTATATTGCTAAATATTATTGCAGCGAGTTACTCTTCTCAACAAAACTGAAGATGATGAACTTGGTGATTCTGATTTGACTGAAACTGAAATTCAGCAACTTGCTTGTGAGGATTTCTACTCTAAATTAGCATGTAGTCTGGCTCCAGAGATTTACGGACATGAGGATATCAAGAAAGCATTGTTGTTACTGCTTGTGGGAGGTGTGGATAAACGTCCCAATGGGATGAAGATTAGAGGTCAGTTGCTCGTTACGCAAGGACATTGCAGTACTTGTATGTAGTTTTTGATATTCATTAAAAAATTAATTTTAAAGTTTCATGGAGGGGTAAGGATTTGTTGTTTACTTGTCTTTCACATTAAACATTATCAGGGAGCTTTCATGTACAGCGAGGCCACTTTCTGGAAAATGAGGTAATAGTATTGCTCTGGAAAAGGTCAGGGAAAATCAGGGAATTTGTGGAAAAATTGTTAGAAGTTAGGAAATATTTTGAGATGTTATAAAACTAGATATTGTTTCAAAAAAAGTAGTTCAGCATGATTTTTTGCCCAATTTCTTTTTATTTTCATTTTTAATAATTTTTTTAACATTTAAAAAATGCTTTGGAAAACCGGGAAAAGTCGAAGAAATCTGTTCCAGAAAATGAGTGGCCACCCTGGTGTACAACCAAGAATTGTCTAAAAAAAACGAAAAAACAACAAACCTCTCTCTCATGAATACACATTTCTGTAGCTAGTACGAAAGTAAGTCTGACATATGAATGAAATGTGACGATAGATGGCATGATGATAAGAGCCTAGTTGGCATTTTGAAATGTGTAGGTCAAAGGCACCATGAGAACACATTACATTTTTAATGTGTGTTCATGGAAAGTAATCCTGTTATCATTGTCAGTGTGTGAGACGGCACTCAAGTTAAGACAAGCCCCCAGTATTTCTTTTACTTAGCAGTAATCAATTGTTTTATATGGCAATGACTTCTTTGCAGTAAAGTCTTTGTTGCTGCACACATATTGCTTGCAGGAACTGCTCCGAACGTTACTTTTGATTTATTTAGTCAAAGATCAATAAGACCTAGATGTGACATATGAGGAGAAGTACCATCTGCACAGATTTTCTTGCGCTTCCAACATTTTAATGATAAATAAATGAAGGATGAATAAAAGTTTTTTTTTAAAAAAAGCTAAGTTAGCAACGTTTGTAAACTAGACAGTTTTGCTCCTGAGTTTCAGAAAGAGATTTGCATCAGTAAACAAACTGCGGATTTTATTTTATTTTTGCATTGCTAACAAAACAGTAACACACCTCTGGCTGTACAAAAATTCCGTGGTCTCCACATAACCTATGTTGTTTCATTTGGGCATTATACGATCTTAAAAAGACTCAGTATAAACATGTAAGTGTGAAAAAGCTACAAATGTAAATCACTGAAATAATTTGAAATGTGGTGTTCAGAAATAATGTAACATGGGAAGTATTGGAATTTATCCATGACTTACAAGTTTTTCAATTGTATACAATGTTTTTTGTAAGTCCAAAATGTATAAATGGGGTTTGACTGTGCTAGTTTCCATGCACAAGTGCTGCAAAATAAGTTATATAGCAAAATCATAGGCCTAAATGGAGTTTTAGTTTGCAGAGTAAGCTCTTCAGGTGAGATTCCCCCTCCTGTCTCAACCATGTTCAATTGTTTTTGATCGATTGATGGCGCATTATTTCAGACATTATTTCACTATGTGCTTTGTTTTAATGCAGTTTGTTTTATATAGTCGTGCTGTGATATGTTTCAAAAATGTAAAATCTACTACATTCAATTTGTTGCTCTGGTATGAATGAAATTAATTATTAATTATTTTATTTGTGCAGGTAACATCAACATTTGTTTGATGGGAGATCCAGGTGTTGCCAAGTCACAACTGCTTTCGTATATTGATCGTCTGGCCCCTCGAAGTCAGTACACGACGGGCCGAGGGTCTTCAGGAGTAGGCCTTACTGCTGCTGTGATGAAAGACCCTCTGACTGGAGAGATGATGTTGGAGGGTGGAGCTCTAGTTTTAGCTGATCAGGGTATTTGCTGCATTGATGAATTTGATAAGATGGCTGATCATGATCGAACAGCCATTCATGAAGTTATGGAACAGCAGACTATTTCTATTGCAAAGGTAAGGGAAATTCATTTATTGTAGATTTAGTAGAGGAGAGTTGGGCCACAAACGTGTCCATGGGCCTCATGTGTTTTAAAGACCAATAGGTGCTGTGAGTACTCGGGGAATGTTGGAACTATTTCTTTTCAACACACTCAGCGTGACATCAGGTAGTGTGCGTTTGTTGGAAGTTATATTTGTTTTTATCATTCTGATACATAGGAAGTTTTCAGTTTATATATTTATTACACTCAGTTTACTGCTTACATTTTTTAACAATTGTATTGAAAGATTTTATCATGGCTAATGGATGGGGAGGTGCTAGATGAGGGAGCAAGCACGTGTGGCTCCAACATTCTGAAAAGCAAAATTGAATGTCCTCCACAGTTCAACAACTGAGATCTCCCTCTTCAGACTCTCTAATGAACACTACTCCAGTGTCTCAAGAAACACAGATTCAATCGCCAGAGTTAATACTGGTTATCTCTCTAACAATGACTGTGGCTTTAACGACTTATGCATTATTCCTGAAAGCCTCTGTCAGCATATCTACTTTTTACTATGAGTTCTGAAATACTGCTGCAACATAACATAATAGCTCAAAACACTATGTTCTTGCAGTGGTTAATCCATTTTCTTGAAACTTAATTTGTTGACAATAATATAAATATTTAATATTATGCAGCGTCCCCACATTTCTTGTCTCTATTTTATAGGTCCCTTCAGTTTTCTTATGTTCACAATATATTCAAATCCTTGATTTTATGCATTTGGAATTTATTTTTCCCACTGTTTATGCTGCCACTACTCTGCTATCAGCCCTAAGTGATGTAGGGATCCAATCATATTTTTGCGAACTAATACCAAACGTGATGAAGGGATTCAATTATGTTTTTGTATATGCAAACTTAACGGTGTTCTGTGCAGTTTACTAAATCGTGCTATGTTGGGCTGAGTGAGTATTTCTATTGTAATTTCCCATATCAAGAAATCGTAGGACTTTGTTTGAGAACACGAGAAAGAAATGGGGAACAGAAGGGAGAGAAAATCTTTCTCCATTGGTGAGAAAGTTCACATTCCGGTTCCTTTATTGGGACACATATTGCATTGTTGTGGGTATTGTGTATCGGTGTATCAACATTCAAAACTATTGTGAAGAACATGGTATCAATAGTATCTAGTGCTTCTGAACGTGGGCAATGTTCGAAGATGGGAAAATATGCTTCTTATTCGAAGTACGATGAACCTGAGGGGTTAGTTAAAACGTGGTTTGAATCCGCAAGAGCATCCATTATACCGGTGAATGGAGCACTCTTAAGGGAGAATGCAATGAAAGGTAAACTAAGCTCAGTGTAGACTTTACTGCTTCTAATGGATGGATAGACAGATTCCGGAAATGCTATAACGTAAACTCTGAAACTGTGTGCCATGAATCTTCTTCTGTTGACAGTGAGCGAGTTGAAGAATGGAAAAATGGTAAACTGCTTGCACTGATAAAAAACTTTGACCCCCAAAACATTTTTAATATTATTGAAAGTGGCCTGTTCTCTTGTGTCACACTTAGAAGAACATTAAGGTTTAATGGAGGCTCTCTCTGCACCACCTCTGTCCTTGTCCCTGCTGCCTTGGGCACACTGCTTCCGCCCGTGCCTTCATCCCAGTCCTTGCCTCCCACTCCACCCTTGTCTCCACTCACTTCCATTCCACTTCCACCCCTGTCCTCAACCTGATCTCCACCATTGCCTCTGCTCTTATCTTTGACTTTTCCCTGTCCTCCATCCCCATTCTTTTCCTTGCCTTCACTTCCACTGTTGCTTCTGTCCCCATTCTCACTTGCTTCCTCTTTCTTACTTCCGGCCCTGTCTCATCTATATTCTTCATCACCGCCCTCACCACTGTGATGATATGAACCAAAATGCCTTTCTTTTTTGTGATCCATAACTTAGAATTGTTAATGCATTGTCAGTGCTGTGGTTGCTTACCATTAGGATTTAAATAAAGAGCTGACAGGAAAGCAATACCTGAAAAATTCGGAATACTAAAAGTTAAATGCTCAAAACTTAGGAGACCGTATCTTGTCCACTTGCCCATCTCTCCTTTACAGCAATGAATTATGCACTTTTATCTTATGTAATTGCGTATGTTATTCAAATGGTACCTATTTTGCATATTTGTGTACATTTTACATCATGAGATAGTAACTTGTTGCATTGTTTATAAAATTTCAATCAGAAATTGAGGCTACTCAAATATAACTGTAATTGTCTCTCTACCTTCAATTAGAAAATTCTGGTTTTAAAAAATGTAGTTATTTACAAAATACATTAACAGGCTGGATAAATCTGATAATGTTTTTGATAAAACAGAAACATATGGGAAAGAAATATAAAATTACCGATTTTCTATATTCGAGAAATATGATTCCTTAATTGAATAACGTGTGAAAATACCAATGTCAGTCATACCCTACATTTTGAGTTTTCCATATTTCATGAGGCTTTAAGTAATTTTCTTCCCATTCAATGTTACAGGATTCCGTTTTCTTATCAGATGGTACGATAAGAACCTGTTGTCTTTATCCTCCATTGATTTACTAGTGTTTACTAAATATTAAGTGTATAATATTAAGTTAAAACTATTAGTGTGATTTATTGGTGTTTCTCATTGACCTCTTCATGTATTAAAGTAATGTGTGTTGCAACAATGTTGTTTAGGCTGGAATCATGACAAGTCTGAATGCCCGCGTTAGTATTCTGGCGGCTGCAAATCCTGCATATGGACGTTACAATCCTAAGCGAACAGTGGAACAGAATATTCAATTGCCTGCAGCCTTGCTCTCTCGTTTTGACTTGTTGTGGCTGATTCAAGATCGTCCTGACAGAGACAATGATTTGAGGTAATAGAAAATTGTTCTTTGTTTTTGAAGTTCCATGTGGAACAATTATGGACAATTCTTCTTGGATTCAACATTGTTCTATTCTTAGTCAGTGGTAATTCTACTATGAATAAACTTTGGTTTATGTTGATTCATATCAATAGCTAGGAAAGGTAGAAAATCTCCAGCTCTTGCCCCTCAGTGGTAAGGAAAGCTTATGCCCTCCCAATTTCTATTCCTCCAATTCCATGAAACTTCCCTTTAAGTGTACGTAATTTCCTTGTGCAAGTGTACATTGATGAGTTGTTCTTTCCCCACATTTTAGGTTTCCCAAGAACAAGTTGGCTAAATTTTCCCAAACTCAAAACCTCATTCGTGTGTTTGTGTGTGCATGTTTTTGTATAAATCAATTTGAAAAACTCAGCAAAACCATTTACTTTTTACTTTCTCGCACTTTCTTTATAAGAAGTGAAAGTGAATTGCAATTGCATTGCAAAGTTCCTTGAAATCCCTGATTTTTTGAAAAATGCAAGGGGGGAGAGGGTGATTGATACAACTACAATATTGCAGATAAATATTTTTTTCCTAATACAAACCTCTGTTTTAAAGACATCTTCAAATATGATCATGTTCAATTTTTCAAAATTATGAGTAGTTTTTGTGTAATTTGTGTATTTTCTTGTACAAAATTAATTCATGGAATCACAGAGAGCCCACATCTGCTTCAGCAACTTTGCTTCAGAGTCCCTGCTATCAGTATTATGACTAGAAATGTTTTTTACAATCATGTGGACAGAGCATCATATACCAACAATAATCCTATAAATAGAATTTGTACCTTAGTCAACACTCATAAAATCGATATTTTTGAACCATCATATATATATTAAATTTTCAATTAGCACTTTTGTGAATTGTTTTTGCAGGCTTGCACAGCATATTGCTTATGTGCACCAACATAACAAGAACCCACCTATGACCTTTCAAGCTTTAGACATGAAATTGATGCGGCGTTACATTGCCCTTTGCAAGAAAAATGAGCCAACTATTCCTGCTGATCTTTCAGATTTCATTGTTTGTAAGTGACTGAACAATTTATTAAAATCATAAGTGTTTGCTGAGTAATGACAAAATAATTATCAAGATTTTGTGTGTGTGGATTATTTGTGTGCAGGACCTTCTTGTGGACACAAAGCACACAAGGGATGGGCTGGGTGATTCATGAATATTGGCTGTAGTTAGATATTTGAAATATTGTAAATGTTTGTTCCTGTCTTCGTAACTTTGGATGACATGCACTGATTGTGTGACAAAAATCATCACAGGTTCTGTGGATAATGATTTCTCAGAAAAGTACTTCCATCTTAAAATGGGACTAGTTCGCTTATTTACACATCGGTGTCATAGTTGTACCAACATCACAATAAAAGGCAATGCCAAAAATGAGTTTCCATGATTTTGGTTGTGCTGTAGTAAACTATCTAATTGCTAAAATAAGGGGGGGGGGGAAGAGGTGCATGGGGAAAGAAAGAAAAAAACAACAACAAAAGACAAAAAATAAATAAATGAGAGAGTTCTCGGAAATAAATAATACTGTTTGTAAAATAAAGGTAACTCAGTAAACAAAATTACTTGCCATGTGTTACAATCTAGAGCAAACACACAAGGTTTTTTATGTTTTATTCTGGTAATACTGTAATTCTAAAAGATTTTGTTCAGGAATTAAAAATATTGTTAACAGGGTATTCGTTTTTATTCAAAACAATTCAGATTTGTGATAAACTGGAAAAATCTTAGAAATTTGAATGTAAATCAAAACCTTTTGTCAATAACTGTATATAATCACAAGAACATACCTGCTGAAATTTCATGGTAGTGTAATAGGGAAGGGAAATTGACCAGGGGTGATAGAAGTGATATTATGCAGTTAGTTCCTAATTTTCTAGACCACAGAATTGTGTATAGGAAATTTTTATCAATTCTTTCTTTCATTTTATTTTTTTCCCTGGTCAATTTCCCTTCCCTCTTACACTACCATGAAATTTCAGCAGGTATGTTCTTGTGATTTTCTGTCATTATTTATTTTCCAGTGTTTTAGAAGTTAAAGGATTCTTTTTCAATCATGGAAAATATTGTAAATCTTGACATCTATAATACGAATACAACTGAAGGTTTTATTGTAATGCTTTCAAAATCACTTATTGTGTTATATTTAAAAATTCATCTACATTTTGTTACAGCTTCATATGTAGAACTGCGTAAAGAAGCTCGCAATAACAAAGATATGACTTTCACGTCAGCCCGAAATTTGCTGGCCATTCTCCGGCTCTCTACTGCTTTGGTAAGTTATTTACAATATAATTGTGTAGTTTCGTGAGGTTTTTCTGAGAAAGCCAGGTAACTAATAATTAAATAATTAAAAGGCTTTTCTGTTTGGCTATAAAATAGGGCTGCTGAAAGGCAGCAAACGTCGAAGGAATGTTAAGGCAGTTATAAATGAAATTAAAATTAAATTGTGCTGAAATTGTTTATAAAATTTTTAATTTTCGCCATTAGTTTTGCAATTTTAACAAATTATTATTATTTATTTATTTGTAGTTCACCATTTTACTGTTCAAATTGTATCAAGTCTGAAATTCCAGGCCATTTTCACTTTCTCGATGTGATTACATTTTATAAATCCTACTCAAATTGTTGAATATATCTGGTCTCAGTCAAATGAACGAAAATAAAATAATTGTTCTTAGTTTTTGTTCTTTGATTACAAATTCCTAATAATGATTATGCTATAGAAAAATAAACTAGAAAATTAGCCTTGGAAATCGAAAGTTCTACAGTGAAAAATCTGACAAAATCAGAAAAATTGGAAATCCATTTATGTTAGACTGAAAAAGTGGTTATTGGCTTGAATCAAAATATTTATTCAGTGTTTGAATAATGAATGTTATTTGCAGGCTCGACTGCGGCTGTCCAATATTGTTGACAAGGAAGATGTGTTGGAAGCCATTCGTCTGATGGAAATGTCTAAGGCATCTTTGCATCACAGTGAAGAAAGGGGTGCCCGGTATGTGAATTTAGAGACAATTTGTGGGCATTATATATGTACTTTGTACTATGGTAGTCTTAATTTTGGCAATGTTTGGTATTATTTGTAAATATTTAAAAAGTGATCCTAAACTATAATTAAAACAAGCTTTTTGCAGAGGAAGGTTCTAGTTTTGTTTTGGTTACTAATTATTTTTAAATTTTTTAGGCCACAAAGTGCATTGGACAAGATTTTTGCACTAATACGTGAATTAGCTGGTGATTCGAAGACTGTGAAATTGGCTGATGTAATGGACCGGTGCACCAATAAGGGTTTCAAACCAGACCAGGTTGAAGAGTGTATTGAAGAGTATGAAGAACTGAATGTGTGGCAGATAAACCAAGCACGCACAAAGTTGACTTTCATCAATTAATTACATCTCCATTAATGGTCTTTGCTTCATTTTCATAATCTGCCCATGGCATGTGGACAGTTCTTGCATTATTTAATTGCTGTGTAAATGAAGGTGCAAACAATAGGAAACAATTGTTTCCTTCAATTGATAAAAGACCGTTAGGCAAGTGGCTTTTAAAAAGTTTACTAACATGCATTTATAGTGCATTATTGTTAGGTATTAGCTTCATGATGAAGTTGGACTGTCATACTTTTTTTTTAATAGCATTATTACATTTGCTTTATTTTGTATTGTAAAACAATCCATTTTATTATGAAAAATAACAACAAAAAAACTGTAAAATGCCACCTTATTGTACACCAATTGTAATTTTTGATAACAAATGTATTTAATGTTGAGATATTTAGAAGTTAAAAAATTGAAAACTTAAAAACAAAAAATTACACATCTGAGGTGCATTAAGAGATTATAATGAATTTCCATGTAATATTCGTTCAGATTATTATGTGTAAAATTATTTGAATTCTGTGGTAAGTTTTCAAACAACTTTCTTTAAAAGTGAACAGACGAATCTCTTGTAAGAAAAATGTATTTTTTGACAATTCCTTGTATTAGTTTTAAATATATATTGTTTAAAAAAAATCCATTATTAAATTGCTTGCATCCCATCGATTTTATCTTGCAAGTGCAGTCTTCGCAGTGAAGTAATGCGTCGCTAGGTATGCTGCTCGCCACTAAGTTCCAGCTGCAGCTCAGAGATGGCGCGCGCGCGGGCTGGCGGTGCGCTGAGGCGCGCGCCGCGAGAGGCCAGGTCCGGCAGCGCGCCACGGTCAGGCGGCCGCTCAGTCGCTCGTGGCATCCGTGCGGGGCGTTTCAGTGGAGCGCGTAGTCGCGGCGCCGTGCGAGAACTTATTAATAGTCGTCTGAAACGAGACACGAGGACGGGCTCGTCGCGGGTGCTGGTTTTGATGTTCGGCGCTTGAGAGCTGGCGACAATGTTCGTGTCGGCCGTGTGGATGTGCGCAGTGGTGAGCGTGTGGTGTGCGGGCTTGGCGCCGGGCGGCGTGTTGACGAGCGCGGTGCCCCGCGCGTCCACCGTCGCCTCCGCCGTCGGTCCTGCCGTCGCCGCCACCGAAGTAACGAGCTGCGCCGCCGTCAAGCCCATCTTCGAGACGAAGAACCTGTCGGTGTTCATTCCGGACACGCCGGTCGACGGTGAGTGTTCTTCGCGCGCGAGGCTCCGCGCCGTCGCTGCGACCACCACGTGAGCGCCGACCTTTAATCGGGTCACGGCTGCCCGCAGGCGACAGGCAGCGCGGGGGCGGGGATGTAAAATCGCGCGCGGGATCCCCTCCCCGTGGGCTACCTCCGTTTTCAGGCGCCGCGTGCGCTGTCAACGCGTCGGCACCCGCCGCCGTCATCGCCCCGCGTCAGCTGTGCGTGCCCTCGCGTGCGTGCGTGCGTGCGTCTGCCATCGGCGGGAAGGTGGTGATAAGGACTCGGTTACGTCACGGGTCGAACTCGAACCCGCGTCTTTTTGGTCGTGCGCTGTTGGCAAGATTGCATCGCGCCGACGTCTGCCGCGGGTCAACGCTCCGCGGGCGCGCGGTCCGCTCCTTCACGCTACGCCCTCCCGTTCGCCGGGCCGCGCGCCGCCTGTCGTCGCGTTTTATTTCTGGTTATGTGTGTGTTTTGCGGTGGATTGCGGCGCCTTCTCGCCACCTTTTTTTTCTCGCGCGGGACCTTGGCTATTATCGCGCTCCGCCACCGACCAGAGCAAATAAGAGCAAAGGTGCGCCCAGAAAAAACCGAAGCGATCCGGCCGCGAGGGGGAAATTATCTACACTTTCGAATTCAATTAAGGCGTTTTTCTCGGCGGGACCGGTGTCGCCACTTCCACCGCACCGGCTCGCCTGCACCGCAGCGGCCGCTGAGTGCGTCTGCTATTTCGGCGGCCGGGGCATATTTTTAGTGCTGGCAGATCGCGCTGCGCCCTCGCACGGCCGCCGCGAACGCGCCCACCGTGTCTCGTCGCCCCCGGGCAGGTGCGGTGTGCAAATGCTCGCCGGCCGATCGTCGGGGTTGCTCCTTGACCTTCGACTGCCGCGGTGGGCGCTCGGTCCCAGCGCGCGGCGCAGGCCTGCTCCGGGAACGCACGTGGGTCCTGTGCTGCTGTGGTCAGGGACTTGCGTGGAGTGGGGCGCCCCCCTTCCCCCCCGACTGCCCGCGTCTCTGCTTACCTTTGGTTTTGTACAAAGCGAATTACGAAACAAGGGTGGGAGGAAAATTATGCACGAACATCACGCGTTAACTGGATTCGATACAATACAACAATAAAGTTACGTAATTCTTTCATATTTGTGGGTGGTGAAAGGGTGTTATAAGTTTGTCAGTGATAATGCAGCCATTTCTTTTTGGGAATTTTGTGAAACGAGCAAACAATGTGAGATATATCAATCGCTTCATTCGATATTCAAATTCCTTCGGGTCTGTGGTAACTTACCGTTCTTTAATTGAATTGCAAAAATTTTTGCTTCATATTAAATGCCAGTTCACATTGAAAATGCATCCATTTTTTTCAGTTAACCTTTTAAGGGTGATTCTCAGTTCAATGAATATGAAAGTTTTGTGATTTTTTATCAATTTATAATAACGAAAATAATTCTCATTCACATCAGTACCCGCACTCCACTCATCTAAAGATTTAATTGAATGGAGCTATGCAACACGTCTGTTTACAACTCCTCAGTCATTTGACATTATGATATTTGTATTTTAATAAATCCACGTAGTTCTAGGTACTTAACTTTTAGTGTTATATGAATGTTCTAATCAATCTTTGCCGCTATCATTCATTTTGACATACACCTTGATTTCCGAATCACACATTTAAAATGCAGGAGCCGCTTTAAAATTTTATATTAAGAAATTTTTAGTTAATTTATTTGGTAATTTTTTTCGAAACCAACTTTATTGCGGATTGGAGATTTCAAAAACAATGAACTAATTTGGAAAGCTTTTTCGCACGCATGCATCTCTTTAAAAATGCAAATTACGAAGGCTGCGATTTTGAGAACAATGTTTTCCATCGTAACTTTTAACCGAATCAAATGTTGAATTTCGAGCGGACTTCACTCCGTTAATAAAAATATCTCCAGAACGTATTTCTTGTTTTTTGAGCTGTGATTTCTAGGACCTTTAACATGATTCTTTAAAATGTACGTTCTTATGCAACTAAAAAGGATAACTCAAGATCATCATGGAGCGAAAGTTGCATAATTTGATTACACGTTTAATTGTATTTATTAAACTAAATTACAAAGGAGATAATAATATAAAGATATAAAAGAGACCGACATGTTTCTAAGTGTATTTGAAAATTAAGGAACAATCTTCAATTAATCCTCTTCTAAGAAAATGACATCAATTAAAGTGAAACACACATGAATTAAAATAGAAATGACACAGAAATTACACACAGTGGAGTATGGAGTTCTAAGGGCCGGTCGAGTAAATCAACAACAGAAACAACGAATGAAACTCTTCCGTGTTGTATTTCATAGAATATAAAATATGCTATGCTAAGGAAGAATTGTAATTCCGAGTTTGTTATTATGAAGCAGTGTTTTAAATAAATTAGTCCTTAGTAAATGAGATTTTCCTCGAGAGGAAAATCGGGTATAATGGTAGTTATTAATGAAACAAGTTTAATATGAACATCACAATCGTGAAACTTTCACACTTCTGACTTCGATTATAGTGGCATTTTTATTTGACTATCTATTACGGCTATGTTACATCTGGTACTGTCGAGTATGTGTTGTATTTTTATTGCAATAGTAAATTTTTTTTTGTTTTTTATTAGAATTATTCTTTAGAAAACTACTAATTTCCTGTTTCTTACAAAATGTTTTTCTTTTATCTGCGAAGAAATGTTTTGTAAAGATATTATGATATTTGTATTTCAATAAATCCACGTAGTTCTAGGTACTTACATTTTAGTGTTATATGAATGTTCTAATCAATCTTCGCAGCAAGGTAGATAAATAATGAATTACATACGTTGTCAAATCCTGTTGTATTCGTATTGCAATAGAATCATAAATATTTTTCTTCTCGTTTTTCTGAAAAGATGTCTCTACTATAAAGTCCTAATTTTTGGTTTTCCTTTTATGTTAAATTTTTAATCTCTTGTTCATTGCAAACTCCTAATTTTTTAAAAGTGTTTCATCGTTTGTGATAGTTCTATATAAAGGTGACAGTAAATTCTACCACACATACATTACACTTATGGAATGGGAATGAGAGTGCAGAGGAGTAATTCACTTACGAAGTTATATTTCGTAGCATCAATTGCGACGGGAGTTGATACTTATCGTATTAAATGTGTATCCGTACGGAGTTTTAGTACCATGCGCTCGTATCAGGAATATTGGACATATCTGCTACCGGTCCATTTCAAACTACGACGCATGGCGAGGAATCGCGACGGAGGACAGGTGAGTTTTCTGGTGGGCCCGGGGCGAGGGACGAGTGGGTGTGTGTGTGCGCGCGCGCGCCGGCGGCGGCGGCCCAGACATCCGTCAAGGGCGTCGCAAAGCGCAGTCGCCCGTCTGTGCGACCTTCGCCGCCGCGCAGGCTGCCGTCGCCACAACGGGCGCTCGCCCGCGCTCCGTGCGCAGCGGCCGGGAATCCGAGGGGAGGGGGAAGAGGCGGGCGGGCAGGCGCGAGGTGCAGTGTGATGCTGCGCTTTTTGCGGGCCCTCCCCCTTCCCCCGTGCGGCAACGGCGGCGCGGAGAGTGGTGGGGGCTGATGGGGGAGGAGAGGTGGCGAGACGCTTGTCCTAAACCGCAAGCGGACTCGTCGGACGCACGCGCGTTGGAATGTAGCTCCGGACGGGGAGGTGGCGGGTGCAGCCTGTTTGGAAAATAAACAGCGGAGGGGGGAGAGCTCTGCGAGGAACTAGCAAGCTATTGACATGGCAGTTTAGCGAAATGGATTGAATTAAATATGATAATTATTATTACTATTGCAATAAATATTTTTCGTGATTCATGTGGAACGTTACATCCGTTAGAAAGCATACCCAAAATCATGGCCCAAATTTTCTTTACAGCGAAGAGGCATCTGTTAAGGTTTATATGCTAATATACTGTTGTTGTCTTCTGAGCGCGAAGGGCTAGTAATTAGATTCTGTAAAATTATTAATGTCATATCTGAAATATAAGTTCCAAGCTGTAAAATGTAAATAATTGATGTAAAAAACGTAATTGTATAGTTTTTTTTATTATCTTTTATTGAACTTACTGAGGTCGTTGATGACTTTATCGTTGATGCGACTCAAAGTAAGTATATTCAAAAAATTGCTGAAAGCCATTCGTAATTCACATTCGAAGGAAATTCAACAAGAAACTATGATTATTTTTGTATGTTGCTAGTTGCTCGATGCCACAAGAACATCCGAATATGAAACACCTTTTCCTACATTAAAAAATAAAATCACCAACGATCATTTTAATCAACAGTTCAAGAATTCAAATATTGAAAGCAAAACGTGAGAAGAAATGATTGCTATCTCGAAAAAATGTTATCGCGAGAGTAGTGACGAAATCAAATGTGTACACAGCCGCACCGAAGAAAAAAATCGAAGTGGTGATCTCAAAACGAAAGTTATTTTCATAGTATCAAATTTAAGTTGAATTATCACAACAAAGAAACATTAATGAAAAATATTACAAATACGTCAAACTATTTGTAAATAATTATAAACACGGGAAAATCTATAAAAAGATAATAATATAAAAGAGGCCCCCTTTCATTTCATGGATTTCTTTCTCGGAAGCGTTGCGTATAACTACGCACCTGGGGAACGTCGCTGGCAATGTTGACAACTTCCTGAGTGTGTATTACTCGTGGGCCGTGATAGTATGGTTGAAATATCGCAAAGGTGATACAGCCCTCGTCTCGTCCCGAGTAAAATCTAGCTAAACGGCGAGAGAGGAAGGGGCCAAGGATGAGGAAGGACAGATCGCGCGAGGACCGTTTGTGAAGTAGCGCTTCGGCATTCGCCTAGTAATGATCGGGGAAATCACGGAAAACTACCAATCAGAGCAGCCGGCCGCTAGATGTTTCCTCCAGGTAGCTGGTGAATCCGATCCATCTATCTACAGTCCCTGGCCATTTTAATGTGACTACAGTTTCTACATTTCGCCAATCTGTTCTTTCTTGGTAATATTTGCTACTGATATCTTACAAACGTACCTTTTGTGAATCAACGTTGTGAAAGGGGTTCAAGTGCTATTAATGCATTAATTTCTCTTTGAAGACGGGTTCTTTGGCTTTCTCGTCACAAAATATACAAATTTAAGTGAAAATTAAGTTACACAAAAAGTTACTGAAAGTACAAAAAATGAAATAAAAACGATAAAATTGAAGAAATTTACGATAAAGCAATAAATTCCAGATAAATGTGCAAACTCTCACTTATTGCAATAAAAAAATTATTCCACAAGAAAATCATGTAGGCTTTCACTCAGAAAACAAATACGGCTTCCACTGGACCAACGTTGCCATAGAAAAAGAATGGAGGCACATATTCACGAAAGAGATACCACTACAAAAAAATACAAGTTTTACCTTTAAATTATCGACGGGAAAGTAAATACAAAAAAAAAATAATAAATTTAATAGGTGCTCAGAATAAAATGGCCCGGGACTGTAGTGTGGAAAATCCCGTACAGTCGGGACTCGTACCCTAGGACGTCTCAATCAGAAACACTGCAGAGGTAACAGTTGTTGCTGTGAGCCATGTCAGCCGGAGCGTATTACTCGTAATGGAGGAGGCTCGTAACCCGCATGCCGGGCCCGCCATCAAGTATAGATGTCGGAAGCCGCGCCATCGCGCACTGCTCGTTGGGCCGCCATTATATGGAGATTGTGAATGGGAGCGTCGTGTTCCCCCATTAGAGGCTACCACCGCTCCCTAATTCAATAGTTTCCAGACAGGAGTCGCCCCGCGTTAAGGTGAAAATCGGTGTTATCTCACTTAATTCCGGGAGAAAATGCCTCGATAATGCTCGCTATTCACGGGACGTGCAGCGGCTAAAATATCCTTGGACCGGCTTGTATGCCTGTTTTCTAAAGCCATTTGTTACCGGGACTTGGTGAACGTCCTCCCACTCAGTGGGTTAAGTGTCGATCAGTGTTTGGAGAGCGTCTTTTAATCCTGTGCATTGTGCGGGGATCTTTGGTAGAGTTGGCGGGTCTATAGAGGCCGAAGATGGCGACTTTGACTTTGGATAAAGCATTCCTATGCTTCAAGTCGAAATGTAATGATAATATATTATGTGCAACATTATGATAGATGTTCGTATTTGTTGCTGTTTCACAACAGCAATTTACCAACTTATGATACCTGATACAAGAGGCGGCATTTTGTTCGAAAGTGATTTTCCTATGTGAGAACGGAATAAACTAACAATAATATTACTTAATTAAGTATTTAATTTATGTAATTTAGAAACTTTATATAATATCGAAATAATATTATTACAAACAAAAAATGAATTGCTTTGTAGACGATTGATTAAGAGGTAGAGATGTTGGAGGCGCTAAGAACCCCCCCCCCCCCCAAAAAAAAAAAAAAACCTAAAATCGCAACACCATTTCCTGCAGACACCCTTTCAGACAATTTTGAGGGTGTTGGTAAATTGAAGTTGTTCTGAGAGTGAACAACGCTTTGAAAGGAATTGAAATAGTTGTTTTTGTCGATAATTACCTTCAATGGAAGAAAAATATCAAATTTCTGAACAAAAATTTAAAATTGATTTCTTAGGATTTTCTATTCTCGAAATCAAGTGATTTTTATAGAGAAAATTAACATTCAACATAACCACACACTTCAATAAACTGAATACGAACTGAGAAATCGAGAAAAACCTTACATTTTACACGGGTTTGATAGTCAGTAAATTAGAACTACGAACGGACTGGTTATTTTTCATGTTCTTAATATATCTGAAAGCGCTTGAAATCGACCTTTAAAATCAAAGAATTGTTGAGAATTTAAAATGAAGCGACTGTATCGACTACCAACGAGCCGGAATTTATTTTCCCTCCCGAGCTGCTGATTAAATTCCACGCGAGGCCGCCGCTGTCGTCTAATAGAAAGCAATGCTGCGGGCGCGGGCCTGGCCACCGCTTCCGTCCGTCGCCGTCAGCGCGGGCCGCCGAGGCGTTATGTCACCACCTGCTCTGGCTTCGGCTGGCTTTCACCGGCCGACGGCGCGACGCGCTCCCTCGCCGCCTCGCGGGAGCCCTGGCGGCGGCGCCCGCGATGTAGAGGAGACCTCTTCGGCAGGTCGGGAAACAAATTATGATTATGGGAATTTGCCATCCATGAACAAAACATCGAAAACGCAAGAACATCGAGCACTAAACATAGATTTTCCAAAAACGTAGACTACAGTGTCTTCAAACATCGACCATAAATTTAAAGGATGTTTACTCTTTAACGTCAATGATGTGTAGAAAAGAAAATGGGAACATAAAAATTGGAGACTCTTTATGTATTGGTCGACGGATTTATAAATAGAGTATGCGTCTTTCGTGATCATTAACGAATTCCCGAAATGAAAATATTGAAATAATGCCAATATTTATAAGTTGAAACATCTTAAATATTTTATTGACATTATTTGGCTTCAGCATCATATTTTCTTAGCATTAAAATTGCCTACGTTCTAAATCTTCATTATCAATAGTAATTACTAAGTTTCCATTGAGATTCAAAAGGTCTGCGATAAAGTTGTTCGTGCGAGAACCATATCACATGCCCGCTCGTTCTGCTCACATGCCAGCTGTCATGATCACCAGCGTGCTCGATGCTCAACTGTCCGCCGGAAGTCGCTCGCCGCCCGCATCCGCGTTCACTTCCGGACCAACGAGCGCCTGCTGGCAAACCCCAAATGCTGACGGGCGCGGGTATCGCATGCGCACAATGGACACAATTTAACAAAGTTGCAACCTCCGCAAATACCGCCGCTGCAATCCGCTACCTCTGTCTGCCCCTGCCATAGTTGCTGCACGACGATGTTTTCACAGTCAACTTGAGCAACTAATCACCATTTTACTCTGACCCCACTCGTTACTTTCTTTTTCATTACTTCGGCATTCACTTTTGTTACTACATAGTTATTCAACATATCTCCGTTACCGAAAATGTAATAACACGAAGCAGTGTCTCTGTTATCCTCTTTTCTCTTCCACCTCTTCTTCCACTATCCCAATTTCAAAGCCCCCGGTGACACATACGAGGATGACACAGGGGATATATGATTCTCGATTTACCATAACTCGTTATTTTAGGCAATGTTAAGTAAAACGTAAGTAAACATTAAGATCGAAAGAATTTCAAAAGGAATTTTCTGCTGGCTTTTAGCCTACAAAGATTCACTTGGCAGGTGAAGATTGCTTCTTGTGTACTTCTGTAAAAATAATAATAATAATAATAATAATATAATAATAATAATAATAATAATAATAATAATAATAATAATAATAATAAGTTGAAAATAAAGAACAATTTAGAAAAATAATTGAAGATGAACAGCCCAAATTCTCATAAAAATCTAAATCCAAAAAAAGAGGCAAAAGTGTCAGAGAGGAAAAAGGCAACATCCGAAAGAATAAAGAAATATTAGAAGACACGTAAAGATAGAAAAACACATAAGTAGTCGATTTGTCGAACTCCAAAGTGGGTCATCCGTAATAATGATAATAATGATAATGATGATAATGATGATAATGATGATAATGATGATGATAATGATTATAATGATGATAATGATAATGATGATGATAATGATAATTTATTTTTATACCATTACAGTCGTTGCTGCAAAGTGTACCCACGGACTCATTCCGCCGTCATTGTATTGTCACATGTAGGCATCAATAACCAATTGTGATGTCGCCGACCCTGGTCGTGTTCTCTTTCCACCCCGCCCCGCCCCTCTCCGCTCCACGCGTCTCTCGGAAACGGACACCGATAATCGCGCGCGGGGGCGGTTATGCAATTTGGCGCACAAACGAGGGATAGATGGGGTGGGGCTGGGGCGCGCAGCGGAAGAGAGGGCCTGCGGTCGATGGCGGTTGAGGTGATTCATTAATCAGCGAGGGCTCACGGCGTCTTAGGGATAATTGCCCCTCCCGCCCTTAAATTAAATTTGAGAGCACGCGCGGCGGCGCGCCGTCGCGCGCTCGCGCGAGCGAGGCCTTCAGCCCTGGCCTCCCGGGGATTCTTCTCGCACTTGGGGCGGATCGCGGATCCTTATTCCTGCGGAAAATCCGTCAGTCGCTCGTCGCTCGCAGTTGCTTTTTCGCCGCGGCCTCCGAAGCGGTAGCTGCAGTCCCAGGGGGACGCCGCCGGCTGAGACGGCTCGGCGAAGCGGCAGTTGCCGCTGCAGCGTCTCTGACCGGGAGGTCCTTGGTGTGACTCCCGTCGGCGACAGCTAGGCCAAATCCGCCGCTGCCTGGAGGAGGATTCTCGCTCTGATCGGTCGTTTTCCGTGGTTTCTCCGCTCACTAACAGACGAAACCCGGATCAGTACCCTAACAATGGCGCGCGATCTTTCCTTTCTCTTCCTTGTTCTATCCCCTCCCCTTACGCGCACGCAAGTCAGTACCTTGCATATCAGGAGACCCCTCGGGACCTGTCCCGGCAGCGGCAGTGCCCCGTTGGAGGTGATACCCGGAGAGGGACCGAAAGCAGAGAAGGTCGATGTCGGACCTCGTGCACCAGCGGGGGCGAAACATCGCCACCTCCCGGAATATAACATGCACTACACTTACTGGACTAATGACTACATTACTTAAAGGGTCCGGACCCAACAAATTATCAATGAATTCACCTCTTTCCTTTTCCGTTTTCCATGCGTGAAATGCTACCCTATACACAATATCATATCCGGAGGCAATGAAACTGCCGCATTAAGCTACACATGCAAGCCATGGGATCCGAGTACTCGACAAAGACGTTGGAGTGAATGTATGAAATCAAGAAAGAAAATCTTAATCATCTTTACAGCGTTCCATTTAGGAAGAAAATGTATCCGCACAAATTAAAGCGAACTTTCCGTACTCATTGAGAAATGTAATGAATCAGAAATTTTTGCTAGAAACGATATTGTAAAAGTTCGTTAATGTCAAAATTTACGAAATATAGTTTGCTCTTGGAATGCATCTGACAAACGATTAAAAATTGCGAAGTGAACATTTTTATGCGCCGCGCGTGAAAGAGAAGCTAGAAGGTGTGTGGTGCCAGTCTTGCTGTGTAATGCAATGAATGGTGGGAAGGATTCTGGGCACATGCACGTCTTTACCACGCTCGTCCCAGTCGGATGAGCCGCCTGCAGTCAGACGTGTCGCGATGCGCCTGGGCGAACACTTGCAAATGCAAAGGTGACCTTGACGTATGATGTGGCACTAGTAGTTGCGTGTAATGCGTGCTGTCTTCACAATTCGGGGACACCGTGTTTTTTGCTGAGAGTAAAAAACACCTGTTGCCTTTTTTTTAGTAGTAATAAGAATGATTGTAGTCATGGACAACCTTTTAACACACGATATGTTGTAATGCAAATAGAAACAAGTTCTTTGTGCATGAAAATATTCGTAAATTAATCTAACTTATCAGTGTCAGAAAGGGTTAAAAGTCATCTTGTTTGTGGTACTATACATTATTCTGTTCATAATCTTGTCGTTGCGAATACTCGATGCTACATTCTTGCCAATACTCGATGCTGTATTATTGATCCTGTTAAAGATTGTCATTAAATTGCGCTTAATGTTTTGAATATTCGTTAGAATAATAATTAAAGTGATGAAATACGTAATATTAGTCAGCCCAAACAGACAATGTAAGTAATTGTGATAAAAGGATTAGAAATGCGACAATTGAATTTCGAGGTAGAACATACATGTAAAATGAAACAACACCGTTGATTCGAGACACGATAATTCACATGGAAGAATGTGAATTTAAATGTTTTAGAGCAGAGCCATTAATAAATACATCATCACTTCAAACCCAGAGCTACGGAGCAGCTAGAAAATGTGTTTCCACGTTCCTACGAATTTTAATTTAAACCTATTGTTCGCCATGTGTACGTCGTGGCACATGCGTGCAGAACGTGAAATAAATATTTTGTTCAACTTCTGTGCGGTGGCGTGGCCTTGGCCAAGGCTTGCTCTCTCGGAGACGGTCAAAGCGTCCCGAGCGTCAAAGGATCTCGAGGCTGTTTCACGTTTTTCGTGCTTAACGCTGTTTATGGTGGACTGGTGATGCCACAGTTATTTATAAGCCGGAGCTTTCAGAAATGCGCTATGAACATATGCATATAATGTGCGTCTTAGATCTTAAATTTCTTTGCAATGTTCTGTAGCAGATAATTTTTTCCTTGTTTCATGAAAGATTGCCTTTAGAATTTTAAATTTAATATAATATTAATTCGAAAAACTCTCATTCTTTGAGATATTAATATGACGTTTCTTAACATGTCACAGCTCTCGTAAAACCTCTCGTAGCAAATAGATTACGTTTTGGGTACACCTGTGGTATTTGAAGATTACGTGATTTTCAAATTAACTACAGTTATTAACAAATATCTATAGTTCAGATGAATTTCCGCGTACCTAGTGTGTGCCGTTCTTTTCAAAAAGAAAGATTTTGCATTTGTGGGAAAATAGAGAGATGTCTATTAGAAATTAAAATTAAAGCGTCCAAGTCATCAGTGATATTTGCAAGGAATGTATTTAAATAAACAATATAGATTTTAATTCTAAAAAATAAGAACATTTTAGTAATGTGCTGCAATTCACATCTGATAAGAAGTTTGCACAAGCATTATACAAATCGTAAATCTTGTTTTCACGGTCGGGTAAAAATATAGTTATCTTTTGGATAGTTGGAATAATTCTTTAGAAGAAGTGTGCATGACAATTACTTATGGTTACTTCACGAAATGTCTTCACAAGTGGAAGTCTGGTTGAGTAATGGAGATAAACGTGACAAATTACTTTTGAAAAGAAATGAAAATCGAATTATCTGTTAGAAATTTGTGCCGGAGCGATATGTGTCTTAGACAAAGTGTCTACTGGCTTCATCGAGGGTTACTTCTCCCATACACCAAGCCTTCAGAGTTCCGCCCAGTTTATTTTCCTACTCCGAGTCTTTCTTCGAGAACTACTACTTTGCACATAAACGCTGCTGTTTGTGTGACTATCTCGAGTTGGCTCGCGGGCGCAAACAGACGTCCGACTCAGAGAGGCGCGAACTTGTAAGCTTCCTGAGGATGCGTTCTGAGTTGGTATTGTTTTTCGAAGTTAACGGCGTTAAAACGACTTACACGGATGTTGCGACAAGACAACGTTGAGAGGCCGGAAACGCTAGTCGATCCGCTCGTATTTCGCGCGCCAGCAAGCCGCAAACCGACACGTTGTTGACACGTTGAAAATCTTTTGATATTCCTTACGTTCCTTATACTCCGATTAAATTAGTATGTTAATCCAACCTTTAAACCCGTCAATCGACTTCACATTTATCTACGTACTCTGATGCAAGTTCAGTGAAAATATTCGTGCTCCAAACAGTTAATGGCCAGCATTACCGAAATGTGACGTATTGTATTCTTTGATACGTTTATTGAATATACAACGTGATCGGTATATTTCTTAATGTCAACAGAATTCAGGGAAACCCTATGCGAAACGTATAAGACTTTTTTTCATGTTTCTTCACTTGGGATTTTATTTATTTTGTTGTGATTTAAGGGCGCTACAATTTCCGGGGCTATTGGCATCTGCGGATGGAGGGGAAGGAAATGGGATTCTAAAATCGCGCATTCTGCAACCTGTTGTACACGGCGCTGCTCCGTCAAATGCCTGGAATAGATAAGAAGAAAACACGAAAATCACAGACCAGAT
Source organism: Gryllus longicercus (assembly GCA_038098605.1). Lineage (NCBI taxonomy): Eukaryota > Metazoa > Arthropoda > Insecta > Orthoptera > Gryllidae > Gryllus > Gryllus longicercus. The sequence continues at coordinate 2,628,568 of JAZDUA010000203.1, forward strand.
CGGTTGGTTGAAAACCGCATCAATTGGTTGAAAATAAGTATTCTTGGAAGCGACTAACATCATTCAATCAATCAATCAATATCTCTTCGAATTAACTCGATCCGAGACGGAGAGAGCGAATTTCAATTTTAGGAAACATTACTTCATTGAAAATAAGTTTAGTTAATTTGGAAGAGTCTTATATACCAATAAAAAAATTAAATTTATCTATTTTTAAAACTTCCATTTTTGTTACAAAATTTAAATGCATTTAGTTTTACAGAATACGAAATATATTTTAATACTTGTTTTAGAGAGAAGTAGACTGCTTTTAAATAAACGCTGTATATTACTTTATTTACATTAATATTTTCTGATAATTGGGCAAAAGAATTGCGAAAATGTTTGAAAATAAGTCCAAAGAAAAGTTCCAATTATCTCTATTGATCTCTTTGTAATTTTGAATCGGTCAGTGTAATATCACTTGATTCATCCACAACTTAATACGAGTATATAAATAAAACAGTTTAATGGCATTTTAAAATCGCGTCCCTTGCCACTTTTTAAATATTCTTACGAAATACATTTACTCGCAATATTTTGCTTGTAATTTGAGACATTTCCCCTGTGTTTCTATTAATATGAATTACACACTTATCCCTTTTTATTTAATTGTTTATGATTTTATGTAATGAAATAGGCAAAAACATATTTACCTCCAGAGTTGTAGAATTGTTTAAATATATAAAAGTTTAAATTGCATTCAATCGTCGATTTAATTGCAATCGAGTAACCATTTGCTTTGTGGTGTAGAAATGAAAAAAAATGAGCTTGCACATGTGTTGTTAATGCCCCTCTGTATGTGAACCGAGTTAAAATGTCATATTTTGTTACAGTTCACTTTCATTTTCATTTAATTTGCTCTCAGTTCACTACCAGAATATTCTCAGTGATTTCACAAAAATTATAAAAAAATCATAACTCATAAAAAGTTTGGGAAATAATGAATTAGAAACGAGAAACTATCAGAACGATAATTGAAAGTATAATAATAATAATATATTATTATTATTATTATTATTATTAAACAAAGAAGTAGACATGCTCTTATAATATAAGAAACAAAACACTCGCGCGCGCGCGCACACACACACACACACACACACACAACTTCTCGTGTCAAAAACATTCACTACAATTTCCTGATTAAGGACCTCAGCAGTTGAGCCTTAAACGGAAAGGAAGTGATGAACTAAAAAGCTGAGGAAACACGAGAACTCCTTGAAATCCTAACGCGATTCGGCTCTTAAAACCACATTCCAACATTGTATGACCGAAATTAAAACCCAGGTCCGAAATGTTAGCCACCAGCTACTAATCTTGTCACTCATGCCCAATCGCGCAATGAAATAAAATAAATCCAGAATCGCTGCAGGTAGTAAGGAGATATGCGACGTCTAAGACGACTACGACTAAGGGAGGAAAAGACTAAGACTGGAGGAGATGCGACTAAATTAAGTAAGTTTATTTGGCAAAATGTTGTCGCTCCTAATTGCTGTGAATTGGTTTGCGGAAAATTATTGCGAGATGACCCGTGGTGTGTAGTAAATGGAAAAATAGGAAGCGGTAAAGCAAAGAGGCAGACAAAAATCGCGGAAACGTGTAGAATTACGGCTGCTGGGAGTCAACTCCGTCAACAGCGAATTCCGTTTTGCAACCAGAAGTAGCATGCGGATCCTCGGAGGTGAAAGCTGAACGCGTTGGCCGCCTGGATGCAGGTTTGTGTCTCGATCCACGTGGCACAAAGCAAAGACCTTGTCCAAGAGTCTCTGCCGACGAGACTCATGGGAGCTGCGACGCATATTACATCCTCATGACACCATAGAAAACGTTCACTTCACCGCGAGTGGTGAATGAGGAGATACTGATGAAATCAGGCGTTATCATTGATGAATAGTGATTGTCGGGGAGAGGCGGTAGGCTTAAGAAATCAAAGAGCACCGTGAAACACGGTCGCAATCCCTCTTTGTGGAATACAGAATCCAATATTACTGTGACGGGCTTGTAAGCGTCGATCGCCGCAAGTAAAAAGCCGGTCGGACTGGCTGCGGCTGTTGAGGTGTGTCACGACGGCGGGGGGAAGAAGCCGCCTGAGCTGCCCCAGAATGCGCGGGGCGTGGCGGGGCGCGGGGCGGGGCGCGGGGCGGGGGGCGCGGGGCGGGGCGGGGCGCGGGGCGGGGCGGGGCGCGGGCGGGGCGGGGCGCGGGGCGGGGCGGGGCGCGGGGCGGGGCGGGCGCGGGGCGGGGCGGGGCGCGAGGCGGGGCGGGGCGCGGGGCGGGGCGGGGGGCGGGGCGGAGGCGGCTTACACTTGCTTCGCGAGAGGTGGCGCTCATCCGGAGGCGGCGGCGGCGGCCGCGGCTGGCACCACTCACGCCGAAGGCAGTGCGGCGCCACGTGTAATATTGGCGATGGTGGTGTCAATTGCGACCACACGGGTTGGTGGTTATGAGATGTACGGAGATGATAGTGGAAGGGATGGCGGGATAGATTGTAGTAACGGCGGCGGCGTGGGTGGAGGGAGGCAGGGAGTGGTGGAGTTGGGGAAGGGGTTGGGGAGGGTGGGGGTGGCATGAGAGGCGTGCGGGGCGTTGGGAATGGTGGCGTCGGCGCGTGGTGTGGGCATTTGAGAGGTGTGAGAGGCATTCGGGACGCGGGCGGGGGCGTTGTGGTGAGATAGTCGGGGGCGGGTAGATGTTAAGTTGTTGAGGACGGGGCCGTTGGGCGGGGTCGTGGGGCACGGAGTTGGGGTGTGATAGGCGGTGGGGGCGGCTTGTTGGGCTTGGGGGCGTCGGGGGTGGGGCTGGACGAGGACGGTGGCGCGCGGAGCCCGGCGCGGGGCCGCAGACGACCAACGACCTGCGCCGCCGAGCCTCGAACCGGGCCCTCCGCCCGCGCGGCCGCGGGAACCGGTTTGCCTCCAAGCGCAGAGCGCGCGCTGCTCGGCGCCGCGCCGCTAATGGGCGGAATCGACTCTTCATAAATTGGCAGCAGAAAATAAACATTTATATGAGCTCTTTCGTATATCAGAATTGATCTTAGTAACCAAAGCGCTAAAGGTCGAGTAACATTTAATTTTTAATCGATTGAACATTGATTGCAGAGTCGATTCTTCATACAATTGCGTTAAACGTGTTATTAATTTTTACTCATTTAGGAAGGAAAGAAAGGAAGCGGTGAGAGAAGGCAGGAGAAGATAATACTAATCGCAAATAAACAAAATAATCTTATATAGAGAAAAACATGTGGATAAGAACATACTATACATTTCATTAGAGTGATCAAATGATTTTTTTCTTCCCCTGCTACTGTTGTTGTTGCGATTGTCATTAGAACTTGTCGCAACAATAATTCTATTGATGCTTCAACCACTTTTGCCGCATTTCCGACTTCTCTCACAGACACTTTATCAGCACGGTTATGACAACCAGTTCCCACACGTGGTTCCAATGTCGCCTTACATTCACTTCGAGGGAGGCAGCATCTCTAGTGATATCTCTGTGGTAGCCAGTTCTTTCATCTGCCATTGCCACCCCCGTTTAAGCCTCTATCACTCGCACGTTGCACTCTGCTGCCCTCCAGTTCTTTCTCCTCACCTTCGCCGACTTCACAACTGCGTTGCATTTCTCCCGCTGACTCCATTAAAGCGTCTGCTTAAGAACCGTTTATCGCTCAGTTTTCAAAGTAGCTCTCTGAACTCCACAACAACTCCTCCTAAAGATGGAAGTCAATTGAATCTGTACTTTCACAACGAACATATCTCCTGACATACAAAATCGTGAATAACGTCTTTGCTTTTCCTTGATTTACTACCTATTCGTTCTTCTTGCACTTCTCCCAATCTTATGCCGAAAACAACTAAAATAACTATATGATTGGGTGAAAGCCAGGAAGGTATAATTTGACATTTTATAATTACGGAGAAAAACAATGTGGTGTTTAGTTTAGGCTATATGTCAATGGCAATGCCTTTTCGTGGTTTTTATGATCTATTGAAATGCCGTGGATTTAATGATGAAACAAAGCACTTCGACTTTACCGTGATACTGACTTAAATAAACACATTTCTCAGGGTTTATAAAATTTCACGTATAGCGTTCTGGTTTCCACATATTTGTATGTAAACTATTTTCATGAATCTTATACTTACTAAAACATTTAATTTGCTTAGTTACATAAAAGTAATAATATCAGATGCCAGTTTGTCGTAGGTTAACGATATTTTTATATCGCGTATGACACTACATATTTCAATAAATTGTATTATATACGTTATTACCTTTTAAAGGAATGTGTGTCGTTTGTAGAGAGATACAGTTGGTAACTTTTAATCCAGAAATGTTGCAGGTCCTCCTTGTCGGAATGCCTATTACCATTTCGTGCAGGAATTCCACTAATCCCATTTCTTCTCAGTTTTCTTTCAGCGCTGTTTACCACCATCATTAGAAGGCCAGGGAGGGATTTATTATAACGTAACTAAGCCAGTAGCTGAGCAATGAGCACTTTTGCCCGATTTCGACCTACAAACATTTTTAATTGGATTCCATTTGAGACATTAACTCACGAAAAAAAATACAGATTAGGGAATTTCGACATGTGTGTTCGGTGGACTGGCGACCCAGCGTCGAACAAGTCGAAAAAGTGCGCGGCGCCGACTCGTCCGCTGGAGGTCGCCTGTGGACGCGACGGAAGGCGGCCCGCGCTGTGGCGCCCACGTGTCTCTGTCTCCCTCCCCCCTCCCACTCCCCCTCCCACTCCCCCTCCCGCGTCCATTTCCGTTCGCGTTCTCGTTCCCGCTCGCGCTCGTTTTCCCGTTCCCGCTCGCGCTCGTTTTCCCGTTCCCGTTCCTCCGCTGTGTGCCGGCGTCGCTGCCGCTCCCGCTTCCATCCTGGCCTTCTCGACCACTGTGCTGCCTGCTTTATCTTCCGAAGGGTCCCAACTGATGGCACTGCAGTGCCTCTCACCAGGAGGTCCTGGTGATTCCGGTCCCGACAGTGGTAGGGGTACTAGCTTCATAGCTAGGTTGAGTTCTGTCGCTGTCTGCAGGAGAATTCTAGCGACCGGCTGCTCTGAAAGGTAGTTTTCCGTTCTTTCTCCGATCAACACCAGGCGAAAGCCGGAGTAGTACCCAATCAAACGGGCCACGGACCACGCGATCTTTTCTTTCTCTTCCTCGCCGTATACTCACCCCTTCTGCACATTCACTCACATGCACTACACTACCACCCATGCCGGGAGATCGGTCGGGAGCTTTGAGCTTGTTCCGACTGGGGCGCTGTCCCGCTGGTGGAAGATACAACCCCGCTAGTCGAGGGTAGGTCGGCGCCGTATCTTGCCAAACAGCGGGGGAAGTCCACCGCCACCTTCCGAGGAAACACATGCACTACTCTTACGGGTGTAATGACCTTAGCAGTTGTCGTGCCTAGAATCACAATCAATTTAATCAACCAAGTGTTGTTTGTCGCTCGCGCTCCCAAATTTGTCGTCACAGCCTCTGTGCAGCCTGCTTTATCCTCCGAAGGGAACCACAACGTAGCAGTCTGCCGGCTGCCTCCACCTCTGGGTGCCGCAGTTCATTCCGCGGTCCGTGTGGAATTAGTGTTGAAGAAAGCGGACTTGCAGCAGGTTTTTTAGGGGTTTCCTCTTTCTCCTCGATGCTTAAATATTAAAATTTATATAATTATTATATATATATGATTATAAATATTATTATTTAAGCATTAGTTTAATTCTATTTCAGTTTGAGCTAAAAGACCTCGGGTTCTAGTATCACAATAATAAAGATATCTTCCGTTCTCAGCCCTCCAGTCATTCTCGTACTTTTCATCGCATCATCCTTCGCCTTTGCCTTGAGACTCGAGCCAAATCACATTAGCTTCCCCTCCTTCCTGAAAGCTTGAAAGAAACTGTTGGTTTGTTTTTCTTTACTTTCTTTATTGTTGATTACAAGAGTAAGAAATTTTACGGCAAATTGTGAAATATTTTTCTGAATTGCCTTCATATTCTGTGGTTCTGTAATAAAAACTTATTACTAAGCCATGGCATCCTATTATATTTTATAAAAATGTATTTCATGAAGCATTTTATTCAATTATTTACTGGAAAGAAGTGAATTGCTTCTAATTTTAAAGTCGTAGTTTCTTCATAATGAAGCATATATGAGTTTTCTTGTGTATACATTATTGCCGCCTTGCAATATTCTGTAATATTCATTTCAGAGGATACGGTGCTGAATCTAAAAACTGGTACATTTGTATGTTAACCCAATTTTTGCCTCATCTGAAATGGAATCTCAAATTCCTGTGTTGCCAATCGCATGTATTGGTTGGTCTCCGATTCTCTCGTAAGCTTTTCCGTGTGACATCGAACTAGTGTTTCTTTTACATGTGTGTTTGTACCGCACACGAGTTCATTATTCCAACAACTGTCGCGTTGAATGGAGTGCTGCTTCGCGCTTGCGGTGAGGCCTTTTGACCTGCGAGACTCGTCTGCGGCGTGGAGCAGTGTGTCTCCGAGACCGTTACTAACGGGGTCTCCGCCCCACGGAAGCGGACACTCGTCCAGCAAGTAGTTTCCGTCTATGATGAACTCACGAGGACCCACGAGGAAAATAGTGCATTATGAAACGATGATGTAATAATGGGTATTAATACACGAGAATCGAAAACTTCACACGAACTTATGACACATTACGTAGTTTCATAAGGTACTTTTTCTATGATTTTTGGTAAATTTTATAAGTTAAACGTTTACATTGAATCGTGGCAGTTGGCATGCAGGATTCAGCCAAGGCCACCTAGCGAACTGCTCCCTAACCCTACTCTACTTTGCCGCAGGTGGCTTTGGTTACCAGTCCGCCTGCGAGGGAGTACTGAGTTAGCCAAATAGGATCAATAGTCAAATAGGAAAATACGATCCAATTTATTTTAAATAGTATTCCACGAAAAATACTAATACGAAATTAAAACTGGCAAGCGTAATATAATATTAAAAGGAATTTTAATTTACACATTCGAACGAAACACGTACTAGATATATTCTCAATGATTAATTGACAATACTTCGTTTGTAAATTTCTTTAATTGGTCAAGGACCTGAATCATAATAAAAAAACTGTATTGTAATGAGTGTCTTTAAGCAACTGATTGCAACCATCAAATGACAGAATTATACAATGCAAGTAGAAAATGAATATTACCTGGCAGCAATCCTTTTTTCTTTCTTTCTTCAGGTAAGAGAGTCTCGTAGCAAATAATTTAATGAAGATTTAGAAGCGAGCGAGTTTGCTTGAAGTTAACTAATTTGCTGCTAAATGATTTGATATTATCCTGGCCGGAATGTTGGTCGAAACCTTTCAAGTATTAGGAAGCACTTCAGGATTATAAAGAAAAGCGCTGATACTAACATAAATAAATTTTCGAAGGGATCTTATTTTGTGAAAATTAAACGATGGAGTTGTCGGTGTTATGAAGCCTTAAGGAACTCATCAAATGGAAATGCCGGTTTACAATTGTTGTTCTCGTTGATATTTCTAATGATTGTAATTCCATCAAAATAGTATACAATAAAACAATTATTAATGTTGGCACCTGTTTTTGTGTGTTGAAGAAATATTCCAATTATGTGCCAATTCAGCGAAGGGCTCCTTAGGATTATATTTTAAGCTTTATCGTCTTTGGTTTATATGTAAATGACATGCCGTAATTCATTTGCAGGTAACGGGATTTATTGTAATAATAATGGGACCCAATATTTCAAGGCCAGACGCTCCCATCGCTCCAAAATGCCATTGTTATTAACATTTACCCTACCTTTCGGCATTAAAACATATTTCTTAAAATGTTTTCGTACTGAAATTCGAATCTATATCAAAGGGACATATACAACACCGCTTACGATAAACGAACTTTCCTGAGATACCGAAGGATCTTAACGCATGAACCTACATCGCAATATAGAAACCCTTGTCACCTTTACGGAAAAGTCACTCTGGCACTGCAGCTACTAGTGTGCGTTATTCCGACGACTTTCGCTTCCGGCCGACGAGAACAGCACCGCGGGCGCTTCCAGCAGCCGAACCGGAGACTCCCGCGCGCTCTCGAATTAGAGACAATCACGCTAAGTGCGCGGCCGGCGTAAATGTTTTGATATCAACGCGCGTGTTGACGCCGCGGAAGAAGCGAGATTCACGCGTTGCCCTCGGAATAACCTCTGGCGGCTAAAAGCATCGCGGAGAGTGGAGCCGGCGGCCGCGCCGGACCGCGGGCGGTTGCGCAAGTGCTCCCGCGCGCACGCGGAAAGGCGTGGGCCGCGTCGCGCTGCGCGGGTGGAGGTAACTGCGCTCGGCTGCGCCCACGACACGGGAAAGCACGGCTTAAGATAATATTTGTGGAGGACCTTTATAAAAAAAAATGAAAGAAATATTTATTTTTTTTAAAACTTGAGTGATGAATTTTTGTGTGTTTCCGGGCGAGCCAACTGCTAATGTCAATAGGCTCAGAGCATAAGTAATGTCGCTGCCGTGCCTCTGGCCGGGAGGTCCTGCGGTTCGAGTCCTGACGGAGACGGCAGGATTTTAGACATTAGAGAGATTGCTAGGTCGAATTCAGCCGCTGTCTGGAGGAGAATTCTAGCGGCCGTCTGCTCTGATCGGTAGCTACTCTGATCGTTAGTTGCTCTGATCGTTAGTTGCTCCGATCGGTAGCTGCTCTGATCGGCAGGTGCTCTGATCGGTAGTTTTCCGTGGTTTCTCCGATCAACACCAGGTGAATGCCGGAGCAGTACCCTAACGAACGGGCCCCGGACCGCGCGTGATCTTTCCTTTCTCTTCCTTGTCGTACCCTCACCCCTTACTTACATCCACTTACACTAACATGCACTACACTACCAGATTTGTTGAGGGGCCAGTCCGGAGCTTAGAGATTCGGAAAGTACCACGCTGGTGGGAGATACCTGATTGGGAAAACCCCCGCGGAAAAGCTGGTGTAGGTCGGCGCCGGATCTAGCCAGGGTATATTACAGGCACCTCCCGCAATAAGACACGCACTATAGTAGCTGACGCGCCTGAAATTATCAATCAATCGTCATTAGTCCCGTAAGGGCAGTACGTATTATTTCGAAGGAGATGGCGGCATCCGTCGCCCGCTAGAAGGTGAGCTGCTAGAAGGCTGTCCTACATGTCGGCTGGCGCGATTTCCTTTTTCCAGGCGTCACAGCAAGCGGGGCCATGCCTCGGGCGCGGCAGGCTCTAAACTGGTCTCGCGACGCGTACGACAGGGAGGCGCACGTCAATGTATGTTCGTGTGTGTGAAGGGAGAGGAGGGGGTCAAGGATGAGGCGGAAAAGATTGCGTGCGGTCCGTGGCTCGTTTGTTATGGTACCGCTTCCGGAATGCGTTTGGAAATTGTTCGCAGAAGACTAAGGAAAGTACTTGATCAGAACAACTGCCCGGTCTAATTATCTTCCAGACAGCGGCTGAATTCGGCCTAGTATTTTAGGTAGTGAAAAAAATCCGCCAATGTTGGGTGTCGAACCCAAAGATATCTCGGCCACAGACGCGGCAGTAAAAACAAGTATTACCGTTATTCTACTCAGACAGCTCGGGTTTATTTCTCGAAATAAGTAATTCCATGCAAGAGGACACGCATTCGTGTTCTTGCCTGGGAACAAAAAAAAATTGTAGTATCGACATAGCATGTCGGAATCTATGTGGTAAAAGTTGCAGAGGGTATGAGTGTTGCAGAGTAACTACATTCGTGCTGTGAAGGCGTTTCTAGTCGGTGCTTCTGCTCTCCTCTGCTTAACTTCCTCACGTCCTGCAGTTACTTAGTTCACCCCGTTAGTGTTATTCGCGAATGCGACTTCCCGGACCCAAACCGCTCCGGAGGATTGTTGACTGCATCGACAATTATTAATACGTACGTCTTCACCGGCAGAGATGGCTCAGGGCAGTAACTGATGTCACTGCAGTCCCTCTGGACCGGGAGGTTGTAGATTCGAGTACCGATGGTGGCAGGATTTTTGACACTAGCTAGTCAGCTAGGTCGAATTCAGTCGCTGTCTGGAGGAGAATTCTTCCGACTGGGTGCTCTGATCGGTAGTTTTTCGTGGCTTCTTCGATCAACAATAGGCGAATGCCGGGGCAGTACCCTTTCACACGGGGCACGGACCGCACTCGATCTTATCTATCCCTATCCCTAACCTCTCCCCTTACACTCGCACACTTACACTAACACGCCCTACACAAGCACTCATGCCGGTAGATCGGTCGGGAGCTTAGAGCTTGTCCCGGCTATGGCGGTGCCCCGCTGATACCTGGTTGAGGAAAATCCCGCTAGCGGGGGAAAGAGCACAGCCACCTTTCGAGCAAAACATGCATTACACTTACTGGACTAATTATCCTGGTAGTTGTCGTGCCCGGAATCACTATAAAAACAAAATAATCTACATCTTCAAATTTGAATTTCCAAACACCTAAAATATATACTTATTAAGCATTCTGCTTTCCTCCTGAATATAAACGCTGTACTGATGTTTAAAATCTACTTTTTAAAATACTTTAATTGTTAATGAAATAAATTCAAAACAATACTTCATTTTAAGACAGACCTATATTTTGTCATTGATCTTGGATGTCCGGGTGACGCCGCATCGAAGGCTACGGACCAGCCCTGAAGAAGACCATGATGAGATGGTCGAAACGTCGGCAACACAGCCTTGGACGCGGCGTCACCCAACATCCAACGGGACATCCAAGATCAATGACAAAATATAGGTCTGTCTTGAAATGAAGTATTGTTTTGAATTTATTCCATTAACAATTAAAGTACTTAGCACCGCGGAAGACTACGACTTCAGACTTACATTTTTTACAAATATCTTTTATTTTGTATTTTTTCGGATTGGCACTGATAGCTCCCAAATAGGAATGGTCCCCGCGCTGCCATTCCGTCGGTTCCACGTTGCCTAGCCTGGTCCCGTCCTCACGTCGTCCCGCTCTCGTCACCCCGCCACACGTCTCGCGCCCGCGCCCGACACGCCGCCCCGCGCCTTCCCATCCCGCGTCACCCAGCTCCACCCCGCGCATCCCCGCCCCGGCCACCTCGCCCCGAACCTCGCCGGCCCCACGCGGCCTCGTGGCACCTCAGCGCGTCCCCGGCGCCGGTGGCCTCGAGCCAACAGCCACCCCCGCGCCGGGTCGTGCAGGAGCCAAATCCACCGCCTCGCCCCCGCCCCCGGCGGCGCTGCCGATGGCCCTCCCCGCCCCCGCCCCGTCCCCCAACAGTTTCTCGCCCGTTGGCCGCTCTTCGCGCTCCGCCCCCTCGCACCCGGCCTCTTTCACTCTCCCTCCGGTGGCTGCTTTCTGCGCCACCGCCTCCCGCGGTGTTCTTCACAGACTCTCCTTGCATTCGCCAGATCCAGCCACGAATCGATTATACGACACATTGTTTGTCTAGTGCATGTGAGGATAATTAACTTCCCTCCTTTAGAAATTAATAAATTAACTTTCTTTTTCATTGTCCCATAAATACAATGCTTTATTTTATAAACAATTGTTTTGTACTATGGTTTGATTAAAAATATAAGCTCGTTTCTCGAGATTTCCGAACATCAAAAAATGTTTGCTGTTCCTACAGCTTCGAATAGTATCTTTCCAATTTTCCACTCCTGAATGTCACCTTCCAGACTTGCTTCCCGACATCGCAGTAGCCTCGCGGCGCGCATGCCATTCTCGTTCGCGAACGCCACATCTCGAGCCACACTGCCATCGCCACTTCCACTAACTCAGGAAGAGTCAGTTTCCTCCGGCGTCACTGCCAACGCCACCGCCACCGCCACCGCCACCGCCACCGCCGCCGCCGCCGCCGCCGCCGCCGCCGCCGCCGCCGCCGCCGCCGCCGCCGCCGCCGCCGCCGCCGCCGCCGCCGCCGCCACGTTCTCGCGCCTTCTTCGCGCGGCCGGATCTTCCGCCCCCTCCGCTCCCTTGCGCCCCGCCCCTCCCCGGCCCCCTCGCCCCTCCCAGTGCGCGCGCGGCGCCCTTGGGCGGCGGCGCACGTAGGCCGACAAACCGCGCGCGATGTCGGCGAAATGTTGATAAATCGGCGGCGGGGGCGAGGGCGGGGGCGCGCGCATTTGCATGCATTGCAATCGCCGCCGCCACCGCCTCTCCCCCCCCCCGCCCCTGTCGGTAACAGAGTTACGGCGCCGGCGCCGGCGCCGGCGCCGGCGCCGGCGCCGCCGGGCGCTCGTGCGGAGTCAGGCGTCGCGCCTCCCCTCCCTCGTTCGCCCGCCCATTCCCCCCACTCGCTTGCTCGCTCAGTCGCTTGCTCGCTCAGTCGCTTGCTGGCTCAGTCGCTTGCTCGCTCAGGTCGCTCGCTCGCTTGCTCACTCACTCGCTCGCTTGCTCACTCACTCGCCCACTCACTCACTCGCGTGCTCACTCACTAGCCTTCTCTTGTTCGGTTGCCCTTCTGACTTGCCCCCACCCGCTTGTCAATTTGCTTGCTTTTCTCCTTTGCCTTCGACATTTTTTAGCCTCTTTGATTTTCAGACTCCTTTGCCCTCAGCTTTTCTCCCATTTCTAAATCTGCCTACCGTGTTGTCCTTCCATTTTGACGCATATTCGCCACTTATTTAACTCATCTGTTCGATCTCTTACCGCTCCGTCCTAAAGTCGTTGCCATTTCTTCATTATGGCATTTATCATACTAGAGAGAACATCGTCCACCTGATGCATCGACCTTCATGTAACTTCTAGTACGAAACCTTCCGCTCTGCTCCAGGGCGCAGGGGTGTGCTGGAGCTTGCCGCATGTCCTGCATAAGCTTCGTTTTACCCGTCCAGCGACTTCCACACTTTTTCGTCCTTTTCAATTCTCCAGCCATAACTCTAACAACGCCTGCTTCATGTGCTCTCTTTACACAGTCGGGTACCATTGCGGCTTGCTTCCCGCGTTCGTCCCCTCTTCGCTTCGTCGCGCGCCCCGAGCACCCAGACGTGCGCTGCTCTTCCTTGTCAGCCTCCGATCGCAGCCCTTGTTCTCCGCCTCGGCGTCCTCGCTCCCCGTTCTCCCTCCCTCCCTCCCTCCCCGTCCTCCCTCCCTCCCTCCCCGTCCTCCCTCCCTCCCCGTCCTCCCTCCGTCCCTCCCTCCCCGTCCTCCCTCCCTCCCCGTCCTCCCGCCGTCCCTCCCTCCCCGTCCTCCCGCCGTCCCTCCCTCCCCGTCCTCCCTCCCTCCCTCCCCCCGTCCTCCCTCCCTCCCTCCCCCCGTCCTCCCTCCCTCCCTCCCCCCGTCCTCCCTCCCTCCCCCCGTCCTCCCTCCCTCCCTCGTCCTTCCTCCCTCCCTCCCTCCCCCCGTCCTCCCTCCCTCCCCCCCGTCCTCCCTCCCTCCCCCCGTCCTCCCTCCCTCTCCCCCGTCCTCCCTCCCTCTCCCCGTCCTCCCTCCCTCTCCCCGTCCTCCCTCCCTCCCCCCGTCCTCCCTCTCTCCCTCCCCATCCTCCTTTTCTCCCTCCCTCTCTTCCTCCCGCCCTCCACGTCCTCATTCCCTCATCGTCGTGCCTCCCCGTCCTCTCCCCCGGCCTGCCACGCACTTACCAATGTGGCTGCAACAAAAGGCGCCTCTAGCGTGCGGCTATTGGAAATTGTGTCGATCCCGCCTTCATTTTTTACGGTGCGTTGTATGGGAAGCGGATTGAATTGAGGCGAAGCGCCGGTTGCCGGGAGAATATGTCCAGAGGCAGCCTCGTTAACAATTTCCTTCAATGCGGCATTGAAGGGACATTCTGGTGAAGAGTGTAATTTATTTTGAAAAGCGATTGGCGTGGGACAATTGGTATTATGTGGAGGAATTTTGTGGTTGGTAATGAGGAAAAAGAGGTCAGCTGTACGTTTGATGTTTGCTAAAAATTGCAGAAGAGAAAGGAAATACAATTTTCAGCAGTTTGTTCCCTGTGTAAATTTGCTGGTGGTCTCCACGAGTATATGAGGGAAAGCAGCTGCAACGGGCGGTAAAATGAAATATGTGCGTTTTAATTTCTACGTCATATGGCGTTCCAACTCAGAATTTTCATCTATACCAATAAAGGTTGCTGTGCATGAACGATACGAGGAATTAGCCCGTTCCTATAGTTTATTTTTCTAAATAAATATGAAAATTTATATCACAATAAAGTTTTTTATGTGGAAAAGGATGAAATACGAAGCCAGTTTTATCATACATTTTATTACATTTGTATCAGTATTTACTTCGTTTTCGCATTGAAATGTGTAAACAATACGTATGAGTAAAATATACATATACATGGTATATGTTAGGGCAGTAGGTATTTCAAATACGAAACTCGTTATTTATTTTCTGAAGAATTTTTAAAAGGAGTTTGTGTTAGAGATCAAAGTAGATCGAGGTTGTTCCAATGAAATAATGTATCAAAAATATCGAAGGCCAGCGGAACTTCAAGGGAAGAACTTATTATGGAAACGTCGAGTAAGAATCTATTAGGAAGTGCCTGCGGAGAGAAGATCGCTATCAACGGCAAACCAATTACCAGTAGCTACGAGAGTTGAGGCATAAGTCATGGCAAATACTTTATTTCTGTGAGAATACGAGCACGAGTGGAAAATGTGAAATATACACATGAAAGAACCACGTATGAAGAATGAGCGTGGAAATTTCACGACACATCAAAATCGTGTTTCTCATATTTATTAAAGCATTTAAAATAACACTACTGGTTTCATTTTCCAAAGCATTTTATCATGCACGAGTTCACGGTATTTGAAAAGCATTCCAAGGTCCGATTAGGCAGATCCTCGAGTGCCACATCGGTCAGCATGCTCACAGGTCGTCACGTGCCTTGGTGATCACTGGTTGCTACGCCTTGTCGCAGACACTGTCCTGCCCATCTCGCGACTGGCCCGTATGGAAGGGCGTTATTCCCAAGGGCTTCCGCCAATTGTTTGTGATATTCTCGGTCATTTATCCCATACATAACGGCTACATTGGTTTAAGAGCGTTGCTTGAAACGTGTTACTTTCATCTCGGATGGAGGCAATCAGACGACTGATTTCACATTGCTCTCTTTGCTAATAGTCATAAATAGAGCCAACTGTTGTTGTAAAAACACATTACTACAACATTTCTTTCACTCGGCAAATACAATTGTGTAATTCGATAACATTTCTTTAAAAAAATAAATTACAAGACGTCTCCCCAATACTCGTTGCGCAATGCTTGCTATGATTTTGACAAATATTTAACTAAAATATTTATTTTTAACTTAATTCTCAGTAAAACGTTTGTATCGTACTACAATTAGTGCTGTGAAAATTTAAATACAGAAGGTGTCAGTGTCATAAGTTATACACATAATAAATGCTCCCAGCAAATCGTTGTAAACGTTGCAAAAGGCACCTTTTTTTCCAACCGCTGTTCAGTGCGTATAAGTAGAGTGTCGAAAGCTGTTCGACAGTATGCGATTCAATGTCTGAAATCGGCTCAAATTTCATTTTAAAGGTCATGCGAGTCAATCTCGAAAATAAATATTTTTCAACGCCTTTGTAAGCAGAGGGCAAGGCTTTTTAGAAAACGTTTGGTGGAAATCGCAGTTGAAATAGATTGTGTGTCGGTTCCCCAGGGCGGCTTTGAGAACGCGTAATTTTTCGAAAGCGCGCAGGGCTCCACGATACCTTGTGCCGAGCGCTGGCTGCCGCAGAAGCACCGGCGCAGCGGCGAAGCCGAGCAGTAATTAAGGGGAATTCCCTCGAAACGAGCGCCGCCCCGCCCAGCCGGCTTGCCCGCCCCGCCCCGCCCTGCCCCGCCCCGTCCCGCCCCGCCCCGCTCCGCCCCGCCCCGCCCCGCCGGCTTGCCCGCCCCACCCTGCCCCTCCCCGCCATGCCCCGCCCCGCCCCGCCTTCCCCCACCCTTCCCCGCCTTTCCCCGCCTCGCCCCGCACCCCCCACCTCATCGCGGCCCTCCGTGCCTCCCCTCTAGCCGCGCCACGCCCCACCGTGTCTGTGAAGACCCCGCTCCTCCCTTCTTCTCCATTCCTTTCCCCGATGCTGCCCGCTGCTACTCAGTCTACCTTATGGAGATCCGGTGCACTTCCCTTCATCGCTTTGCGCCGTTCTTCTCCTTGTTTTCAAGTCCCTCCCCTGCGAACGACTTGCTCTCCCTTCCAGGTCTTTCTAAGTAATGCTATCAGAACCTCCTTCCCGCCTTATTTTATTGCCTTTCCCCGCCTTGCAATTCTGTCTCTTCGTTCATATCCCCTGGCAACTTTTTGTCACCGCTTCTCGGCCTTCCCCGCTTCCGCCCGCACCACCCCTGCCTGCCCTGTCCTGCTCAGTTGCACCGAGCGCCGGCGCACACCGCCCTACGATTCGCCACCATTGCCTCGTTCACCAGCAGTTTTTTTTCTTTTTTTTTCTTCTTTTTTTCCGTGCTAGAGCTTGCTTTTTTTCCTCCCAGTGCTTGGCTTCCCGCTCCTTCTACTTCGATTGCACTCCCCGCCTCACCATTCTGGCTCTCAGTTCACATCACCTGGGAACTTTTCGGCGCCAATTGCTACCGGCTCTCCCCATCTGTCTCATAAACGTCTCGATCTTCTTCCTTCATTGCTGCCTGTCCTTCCTTAGTTCCCCTGACCTGGTGTACTCTTTTTCCACCTTTACGTTTCTCCCATTCTCGTAATTATTCATTTCTTTTTTACTGCTACGATATCTTACTGATACTTGAATTTTTTCGTTGCAACTCTTGAACTTCTTCCTCCTCCTGTGTGATAATTTCCTCTCCGCCTATTTCTTTCTTTGCAAGGAATAACTCCATGGCTCCGCCCACCTCACATTTTCGCTTAATTTTTCTGTTCGATTCATCTTTGTCTTTTACTATTCTATCTTTGTTACGTGATCCTACTCCTCCTTTAACCATTCTCTTTCTTTCCTTCCTTCTTTCTTTCTTTCTTTCTTTCTTCTTTTCTTCCTTCTTTCTTTCTTTCTTCTTTTTTCTTTCTTTCTTGCTCTCTTTCTGTCTTTAATTCATCTAACTTGTTTATCTCAACTGTCCATCTCTACTCGCCTTTCCCCGCGATTCACTTTCATTAAATATTATTTTTGTTTTTCTTATTGTAAAGCGATTTTCCATTTTCACAGATATAATTTATTTCCTTGGCTATCATTCACCTTCAAGATCTCATTTAACTGTTTCATCTTCTCGATATTCGTTTGCTCTGGCTCGCCCCCTTCACTGATAATATTCAGTCCCCTTCCTGGCTGTTCTACACCTTTGGTAATTGCAACATTGTATTTCTGGTACATGTTCTTTCACTTTTAATCTTAATGTTCCATTTTGTGGTTTATAATATTTCTATCTCGCTATTCCCTCTTTCAGTGAGTATAATATATGTGGTCTCACTATGAAGACACTGCTTCGAGGAAAATCTATCGCACTTTTCACAACCTCACAATTACTCCTTCACCTCCGGAGGTGGACGGTATTACATACATTTTATGAATTATACTTCTTAACGTAATCATAAATTAGTTCTCCCTCCAGTGTTATCCTTCCGCTTATCTTCTGAATTCTCTGTATGCTTGATCTCTATTTGCAAAATACAACCGTGAAAAGTTTTCCCTTAAACGTTACTGAATGTATGCAGCCTTGCTTTTTTTATTTTTCAGTTTTCCTTTTGTTTTCTATTATCTCGACGTTAATCCGCTTTCAAGTTTTTTTATTCTTCTCATATTGGCTCGTCTTCAGTCGGCTTCCCTCTCACCTGCCCCGTCTATTGATTTGTTCTTTTCCCAGCTCCCGGCGCGGTGCGCCCTTTGGCTTTCGGTCCATCGCCTCCCACGCGACGCAGCTCGCTCGTCGCACGTATCGCGGGCGCTGAGGCCTGCGTCTTCTCTTCCCGCCCCCGCCCCCGCTCCCGCCACCGGCCCGGCCCCGCCCCTGCCCGTCTCTCCCCGCCCTGCCGGGTCGAGGTCGCGGCTCGTTAATCGGGGCTCTAAAGCGGGCTTTATGGGCGCCATTTTTATACTCAGCGCGGAGGCGACGGCGACGGCCGCCATGCGCGGACGCGGAAAGCACCTGTTTGCCGTCGCCAGTGCCGTTGGCTTTGCCGTCGCTGTTGCCGTCGCTGTTGCCGTCGCTGTTGCCGTCGCTGTTGCCGTCGCTGTTGCCGTCGCTGTTGCCGTCGCTGTTGCCGTCGCTGTTGCCGTCGCTGTTGCCGTCGCTGTTGCCGTCGCTCCGTCCCTGGGGAAACATCCGCCAGACTCGCCTTCTCGCATGTGTCGCTGCCTTCACCATCTGCTGCTTTTCCTGCCGCTTTCTCTGCCGCCACCACTGAGGAAGGTAGATCTCCTTTCTGTATGCCTTCACCTGTGCAAGTGATGGTGGGTAACGGGCGGAGGTGACGGCTGAAAAACCACGTTGAGACGTAGTTGTTCCGAACCTTCGTGAATTGGGAGGTCCTACGTTGGAGCCATGGCGGGTTTTCCGTCATGTGCAACCATGCACATACTGTGCGCAATCAATCCTTCCCAGTCCTCTGTCATTTCCCTGTTGTAGTCGGGCTATGACATCTAAACGACACATCCCGCATAATCTGGAAGTTTCCGGCAGTGATCCTGCGACTGTGCGGCTAAGGCCCTATCTGGACATTGATGAATCGAAAAGAAATAATTTACTAGGGACTGGGATTTAAGGTCTTGGGAGCAGATATTTCAAGCAGCTAAATTCTGTATTTCTTAACCCAACAGACTTCCCTAATAGTGTATAATGTCGGCATATGTTATAGGCACTAACTTGTAATTACATAGTTTGGTTCTATCATCAGATTCCAATTCACTTGTTATTGTGCTTTTATTGTGGCAAAATCACGGTCGTCACCAGCGTGATGTGTGTGTGTGTGTGTGTGTGTGTGTGTGTGTGTGTGTGGAAGATTTATTAGAGAAGTCGGAGAATATAGGAGAGTAATATCCAAAATATTACAAATAAAAGACAAACATTGGAGGGTTGGCAAATTTGACCCGTCAATGGTGACGCTTACGAGCAAAGTACAGGTAATATGGTTATTTCCAAAAGGAGTTTTTGCGGGAAATGACCTGCGTGGCCTCCTGACTGTTGCAATCAGTCGTCTTCGCCCGCCCTCGCCCACCATCGCCGCCGAGCGCGCTTCCGCCCGCGCTATCGCCGCCCGCGCTGCTGCCACCACATCGACGTCCGCGGCCCAAATTGGACGGAACAAATGAAAGTGAAAAGAGGCGGCGAGTGGCGGAGGCGGACGGGAAGAGTGTTGGGGCGGGGCGGGGCGGGGCGGGGCGAGGCCGGGTGTAGGGGCGGGGACGCGGAAGCCGATTATGACGTGTCGTTCGTGCGCCCGGCCGGCGCGGCGCGGCGTCGTCCTTTGTCGCTGGATTGGCCTTTTGTGATGCGCTACCAGCCGCCCCCGTCGCCCCTAGCTGCCCCACGCCGATCCGCGCCGCCCTTGCCGCCCTCGCCGCTCTGCGCCGCTCCACGCCGCTTCACGCCGCTCCGCGCCGCCCTTGCGGCGCCGCCCTCGCCGCCCTCGCCGCCCCCGCCGCCCCCGCCGCCCCCGCCGCCCCCGCCGCCCCCGCGCCGCCCTCGCCGCCCTCGCCGCCCTCGCCGCCCTCGCCGCCCTCGCACGACATCGCAGACGGCCAGCACCATCCATAACAAGCGTCTAGCGCATAGCGGGTTGCGAATATTAAGTGTTAAAAATTAGTCCAGAGGGGAAAATGTGAAGTCATAACCTAGCAGCAAAAGCTCAAGCTATCCGTGGGCATAAGGGTCGTTTTGCCATGTTTATGATTTATCAGTCACTAGTTGACGTTCCTGTTGTTGAAGGGAGTCGATTATTTTGTGTGTGTGTGTGTGTGTGTGCGCGCGCGCAAAATAGCCAGTATATCCGTTTCCAAAATTCGAAAGATTAGAGTTGTATTTTGTCTGGGTTGATTTTTCAATCATGCTTTACAGCAAACGTTTGACGAATTCTTGTTACCTCATAAAGCCATTCTGAATATTATCTTACAACAGAAACTTTTACATTGTTAAAGAAGTTAAAATTATTCGCGATAATCGCCTTTTTGAATTGATGCCTTACATTAATGTGGCGAGGGACTCGGGCTATCTGGCCCGCTTTTCCATCTCACCATACAAATTTTGGTACGATCCTTTCACCCACTAACGGAGAATAAATATATCACTCGGGCGACAAAACAGGCGATTTAAATTTAGCTCAGAGGCTTCGTTTACGTTTGTGAATCTTTTACATGCAGTACGTCTACTAACATGGGACAGCCGGCTTTACTTTTCCTCCGAGGGAAGGCGTACGAAGGATTTTTTCGCCCTTAAAAATCCACGGCATCGTTCCGGGTTTGAACCCGCCAACTTGAGTATAACAGTCGCTTACGCTATCCGTTAGACCATCGTCGCCTTTTTTATGATACATTTCCGATTGATTGAATGTGAACACTTTTTAGGTTAGTATAAGAGCGTTTACTGTTCATGCACCATTTTGTTCTCTTTTGCTCTCTCTCATCTCTTGACCCAAAATTTTCGTAATCAGTCCCTTCTCTGTCTACGTTTTTCCTAGTTTTGAATTTAGTTCCTAGATATCGCTATCAAAATTAATCTTGTATTTCTGGTCCGGAGAACTAGGAATCTCCATGTATTTCTCTTCTCGTTATTTCAGGGGTTGGAAGCAATGTTCTAAGCTATGTCATTTTAAACTATTTAGAACTGTTTAGCACATTAATTACAGTTCTATTTCGCGAAATAATATTCAATTTTTTTCATTTTCTATTGCTTTTTTAATTTCTGTTGTAGTTGCTCGTGATAATTTTAATATTCATTCCGAAATAAATTGATTAAATTAAGACTTCCCATATTGCAGTTTAGAGACCTGGCACTGATTCATTTAATTTATTTAATACATGTCGTTGCTCATTAGTCTCCGGATAATATACGTTCCACTGTATTTACCTTCAAGAAAAACTTTTTATCTTTCAATCCCTATGTTCTTATTCCTATTAATATGCTTTCCGATTAACACAAATCGTCGCATCATGTGTTAATAACAAGTGACTCATTTGAAAATTTCGAATGACACATTTAATTTCTATCTTTGCTCTGTGCCCTTTGCTCTGTGACGAAAAGCTATGATATATATGGAAGTTTCAATTGAATTATCTACGTTCAGTTTTACAACCTTTTTGAGAGAGTTCTGAAACATGTGCTTTTCAATCCCACGTTTTTAGCCAGTTACAAATGGCTGCCAGTCGGGCTGAAAAGCAGCAAATACGGCTCTCGGAACGTATATTCGCACTGTTTATGCAGAGAGCTGGCTGTTTATTCATCGCCTTCCGATGTGAATAGGTCTCTTTCCGATATTTATGGATCTCCGCGTTAGGGTTGTGAATTATTATGCTGTGTTTATAGACCTTTTTGTTATGGTTATTATTCTCTTGTCGAAGCTCATGAATCTACGTTGTTTACGAAACCATTAACTATATCTACGAATCCCGCCATCGCGAGCTGCGGGTCTGCGTCTTCCGCATTAGTTTGTGGTATTTTTACGAGGGCTGCGTGCGTTACAGGAGTATTTCGCGTCTCGTAATGTCGTCTTTCGTGACAGATCGCTGTGTTCGGGGCCTTCACGTCGGGTGTTTCGGAACCGTTTCGCTGTTTTTCCTCCCCCGCGGGCGGCGACAACCTCGGTTCATAATGACGCGACCCGATGCAACGTCATGCATGCTTGCGGCGGCGAAATGCAGTACGCTGCGGGCGCTCGCCCGGCATAACCGCCCCCCCCCCCCCACGTCGACGTCCCCAACTCTCGCATCCGCAGCTGTCACAGCAGCCTCTACCTCATTTCCACTCCCCTCTGTTATCACTTGCAACTTCGGCGCTCTGTCTGTCCGCTAACTCTCTTCGTCACAAAGCCGTTGCGGCTCTCACCTGACCGACTGGCGGCCTTCATCGTCATTTTCCCTTCGCTTCCCGCCTCTGTCTCACCTGCTCCCCCATGTGTTTCTTACCAGCTTTCCACCCGTATATTACTTGCTTTTGATCAGTTCTCTACTAGCTTTCCACCACCTGGTTACTATTTGCTTCCCACTCGTTTACTATGTGCTTTTCACCCGTTCACCACCTGCTTCCTGATTCCCACACGTTTACTACCTGGTTTCTATCCGTTTACTGCCAGCTATCACACTTTTTCTATCTTCTTCCTATCTGTTTCCTAACTGCTTCCTACACGTTGCTTAGTTGCGCTTCCTACCTGCTTCCCCGTGTTCCATGTACCTTCCGATCCCAACTTGCCGCCCACATACCCTACATCTTTATTCGTTCTCTTTCTCTGCTTCCTCCCACCTTCATCTACCTGACTCCTATATACATCCCAACTAGTCTCCATCTGATGTCCAGCGTCCCGATAGTATGTAGGTTACTTTGCTTCATTTCGCCTCTCCATTTAGCCCACCCAGTCGTCACCAACACCGCTTCTACCGCCTTCCAACGGCCTACCGCGACGTACCCTCTAACTCGCGCCACCATTTCCATCATCACGACTGTAATTTGATACATATACGAGTATTTGACACGCGAAACTGGCTGAAATTAATTCGCCCAAATGACTGCGAATTGCAGGTGCGGTGGCGGGAGGGGGGGGGGGCGCCGGCAGTGCGTGTGTCCAGGAAGCGCAATTACAAGCGATGGCGGCTGTCGGTGGGCGGATGCACAGGCGGGCAGGCGCACTGACGCCCAGACGCCCAGCGGGCACGGAGAGGCTAGCGAGGCTCCTGCCCGGCGCAAGCATCGTTTTACCAGTTTGCAACCGACGCGTAATTCCATTGACAATGGAATTATGCCAAAGTGTAAAAACTTAATCTATTATGTGATTGAAGCACTAACTATTTCCGTCGCTTTCAGTATGTATATTCACGTTTTTAAGGAACTTCCAAATCAGGGCTTCCTACCTACATTTTAACGCGCTTATGTCATTATCTTTTTTCTAATATTCGAAAAGTGTCTGCAGTTATGTTTGTATATAAGGAAAGTGCCTTTTTATTTTTTTTTCGTAATATGATAAATTTGGCCTTCTTGTTACAAAGTGACTAGCTACGGACATGATTACTTGTACGGAGATCAGATTTCGATGTATTTCACATCGGATTGCTCAGATGTAGAAGAATGTTTGGGGGCTTCGAGACGTACAGCGCAGTATCCCGTTTGGGCGTTTCACGAAGATCTCGGCTCGGGCTGTGCGCTGGCGGATTTCGGGTGGGCGACGGCACGGACGGGACGCGAAATGGATGCTTGGCGGGCGCCAACGGAAGACGAAGACGGATCGCACCTCACCCGCCCGACTCTACACCCACCCTTGCGGCCCGCCTCCACGCCCCGGCCTCCATGCCCCGGCCTCCGCGATCCGGCCTCCGCGCTCCGGCCTCCGCGCTCCGGCCTCCGCGCCCCGGCCTCCGCGCCCCGGCCTCCGCGCCCCGGCCTCCGCGCCCCGGCCTCCGCGCCCCGGCCTCCGCGCCCCGGCCTCCGCGCCCCGGCTTCCGCGCCCCGGCCTCCGCGCCCCGGCCTCCGCGCCCCGGCCTCCGCGCCCCGGCCTCCGCGCCCCGGCCTCCGCGCCCCGGCCTCCGCGCCCCGGCCTCCGCGCCCCGGCCTCCGCGCCCCGGCCTCCGCGCCCCGGCCTCCGCGCCCCGGCCTCCGCGCCCCGGCCTCCGCGCCCCTGCCTCCGCGCCCCGGCCTCCGCGCCCCGGCCTCCGCGCCCCGGCCTCCGCGCCCCGGCCTCCGCGCCCCGGCCTCCGCGCCCCGGCCTCCGCGCCCCGGCCTCCGCGCCGCGGCCTCCGCGCCCCGGCCTCCGCGCCCCGGCCTCCGCGCCCCGGCCTCCGCGCCCCGGCCTCCGCGCCCCGGCCTCCGCGCCCCGGCCTCCGCGCCCCGGCCTCCGCGCCCCGGCCTCCGCGCCCCGGCCTCCGCGCCCCGGCCTCCGCGCCCCTGCCTCCGCGCCCCGGCCTCCGCGCCCCGGCCTCCGCGCCCCGGCCTCCGCGCCCCGGCCTCCGCGCCGCGGCCTCCGCGCCCACGCGCGAGAGAGCGGCAAGGCATCTGGAGAGCTGCGCTCCGCGGGAGCCCCCAGAGGAAATTTAAGATATGCACCTCTTTAATCAACGGCGCCCCGTGGAGCAATAAGTCCTAAACCTTCTCTTCATAAATAAGGAATGATTAATTCGAGGGGTCGGAGGCCTCGCACCCTTAAAGGGATGAACTTGCGCTAATGGTGATGGTGATAGCCTTAGTGATGGAGATGGCGTTGACGATGGACGCGATTACTATGAATTATTCATAAAGTGGAACGAAGGAACGTCTTCGGCTTTTCGGCCGATTTCGCTGTTCGCTAATTCACATCGCGCGCTTTCCCGCGATCGGCAGTGTTTCTACACGGCACACACACGACACACGGAAGCTGCTTTTCTTGTAATGAACAGTTTCTCAAGTGAAGCTTTGGGCTTATTGCGTTTCGAGTAATCAGAACCAGGCGGCGTATTTACGTAGTATTTTTGAGAGAGTTGAATTTATCGGCCATTATTGCATTTTACGACTGTAGGAAGGGCAAATAAATTAACAAGGAAAATCTTGGTGTTTAGGTAAAGTGCTCGCGTTGCATGGCCTAAGAGTGATACTGCATAAAATGGAGTGCTGTTAATTAAAAATCACGATATTTTTGTGAGGCAATTATTATTTATTATAGAAATTTATTACGTTTTAGTACTTCGTAGGTAGTATTTTGAAATTAATTATTTACAAAAGAATAATGTAACAAATAATACTAAACATGAACATATTGCAAACTTGTAGTACGAATGGGATCATGACGACTGCATGGACCATCCAGACAAGTGTGGAATGCCTTTTAAGGAAAACAATATTGCGGAAATTCGTTTTTTTTGTGGACGTTAGATTTCACTTCACCTGGACCTAGCCGTTAATCGTGAGCACACTGGCTAACAGTCTTTTACAACATCGCACTCCTATTCTTACTTTGAATTCCAAGTTTTTAAATTTCCAGCCATTTTCACTGAAGCACATTAACGCGTGATACTCGGACCCGGGAAGAGAGTCAGTCCGACGTGCTCGTCCAATTATTTTAACTCTAGCCGCATCGCCGTCCTCTTTTTGCATTTCTCGCCCGTTCATTATCAGATTAAGGCCCCGCGTTCGGGTAGTTGTTCATGGACGGGCACTGAGCAGCCGGCCGAAGGTCGGCGCGCGCAGCAGCGCCTGGAACAGCATCTCCGAGCCCCCAGCTCCGCTCCTGCCCCCTCGCCTCGCCCCCGCCACGCCGCGCCCCGCCGCGCCATGCCGGGCGCAAAAATGCCGCTAATTGCGCTCCCACGGCCCGCCTGCCCCCGCCCAGCCCCGCCCAGCCCCGCCCAGCCCCGCCCAGCCCCGCCCCTCCTCCCTCCCCCCTTGCGCGCGCGGTGCCCTAATTTAATCCCGCGGTCGGCTGCGGCTCTCATAATAGAGCGCGGCCCCCGCCCACGCCTCCACCCCGCCTCTGCCCCCGCCTCTGCCCCCGCGCCGGTGCACCTGCAGTGGCATGTTGCGGTGCCATGCTGCTCCTCCCTCTCCCCGTCCTCTCGCTTCTCCGTGACGTTCCACTCGACGTTCTGCATCTGCGTCCTGTGGCAAATCATGTCTCCTCTATCTTCGATTTTCGGTGATGTGCCCTCGCTCCTCTGTCCGGCTACTCTCCCTGCATTCGGTACACCGCTTCTTGCGTACACTGTCCCGTTTATGCGTCATACTGAACTGTCCTTCTTGCTCGGTCGTTGACTATTATCAAT
Organism: Gryllus longicercus; assembly: GCA_038098605.1. Classification (NCBI taxonomy): domain Eukaryota; kingdom Metazoa; phylum Arthropoda; class Insecta; order Orthoptera; family Gryllidae; genus Gryllus; species Gryllus longicercus. Next base: position 2,654,467 of record JAZDUA010000203.1, read on the forward strand.
CGTGTTCATCTGGGTTACTCATATTCTCGGCTAAATGTTTTGGGTGGCTTACCCATGGCTAAATCTGCCTTTGCGCGGAACCTCCCTTAATGTGTTGTCATTCCGCCGTTCTGCGTCGTCCTATTTCAAGCTCTACCTTATCCGCTTTGTATCGATCCAATTATCGTTTCCCCCCCTACTTGCACCCGATCTTACCCTTCCCAAAAAGTCACATTCATATCCCTTCGCCCTCCCGTCGGGCTCCTCCTCGTTCGTTACGCGTCGTGCCCCCGTTCCTTCGTCCGCCGCGTTTTCCTTTGTGCCCTGACTGCGCCGCAGGGTTCATACCTGGTGCCCTACTCCCGTTCCCTGCCCTCCCCTCGCCATCCGCCCCTCGGCAGTTGAAACAATCCCGGGGCGGGTTTTTAAATTAACCGCTGCAGCGCAGAACCCCCGACGTGGCTGCCTCCCCCGCCCCTCCTCTTTCCACTTGAGCGTCCTCCTGTTCGCCCTCCACCCCCGCCCAGTCCCGTCCCCGCTCCACCCTCATCCTCCACTCTCCCTGCCGTCTCCCAGCCGACATCCCATCCTCATAATACCTTTATCCCGCTCTCACCCCTCCCCCGCCCCATCTCGCCCCTCTCCACTTTTCCGTGCCCCGGCTCCACCCCTCCCCCATGCCACCCTACCCCCACCAACCCGTTCCCACCAACCCGTTCCCACCAACCCGTTCCCACCAACCCGTTCCCATCAACCCGTTCCCACCAACCCGTTCCCACCAACCCTCACCTCATCCCGTCCCACTCCGCCACCCACCCCGACCCTCACCCCGCACCGCTCCCCATCTCGCCGCCACCTCGTCTCCACTCTGTCCCCACCCCGATCCCACCCGTCCCCACTTTGCCCTTCTCTCTCTCCCATTCTGCCATGAACCCCGGACGCACCTTTCCCATCACACCTTCCTCGCCTAGCGCCGCCCGTACGCGCACGACCAGAGAGTTTCAATCATCCCTCCCCCCGGCGCTCTTCCGCCTCTGACCGACCCCCGCCTCCGCCCCCGCCTCCGCCCCCGCCCCCGCCCCCGCCTCCGCCCCCGCCCCCGCCCCACCGCGCCGGCCTGCGAGTTGCAGGAGCCGCCGCGTCGCCGGACGCAAATTGGGACGCGGAGGTTCCGCCCGGGGTCGCCAGGAAGCGAAGTGATCTAATGACTGCAGGAGAAAAAAAAGCGGCAGCGGGCCACTGACGTCAGCGCGACGCGTATCTATTATGGAAATTTATTTCCCGTTTGAAGTTAACTGCTCGCCGATTCCTCCTCGAACTAGATATTCGGAATCCGATGGACCTAGTATTTTATTCGCGTTGACCTTTAGATCCACAATGGACAGAGATTGTACTGAATCTGCTTTCAGAGACACCTGTGTTCATCTGATTTTTTTTGTGTTGAAATTAATTCAGGTCTTAGAGGTGTTTGTATGAATGCTGAATTCAAGTTAATGTAATTTTTATATCTATTGTTTTTGTAGGTAAATTAAAAATAATTAAATGACTGTTACTGTTTATTGAGAAACAATTCGCTAGATGTTTTCTTTATTTCATAAGCAAGCCCTAGCGTGTCAGAAAATTAGTTTCGCATACTTATTGAATTAGAGAAGAGAAAGTTAGTAGAAATAAGAAAGCAGGTAAGAATGGTTTTTGGAACATGTTCTATTCATCAGTATTTATACTTCATATCTGATTTAAAAATATGGCCATGAAGTATATTCTTCCAATTAATACTTAATATATATGAGTAATATTGTTATTAAATATATTTTAATTTGCTCCGGATACATTTTCATTTTTATATGAATGAGCATATCTATATGTATATGTATACTTATTTGTATATGTATACTTATTTGTATATGCATACTTATTTGTATATGCATACTTATTTGTATATGCATACTTATATGTATATGCATACTTATATGTATATGCATACTTATATGTATATGCATACTTATACGTCTATGTATATTTATATGTACATACATATACATACAATACACTGATCTTTCGAACGGATCGGTCAGGCAAACCACATTTAAGTATGCTCCTTATACATTGGGTGTTAGGAATGAATTTTCTCCAAGAGCTTCGTTATTCCATAAAGCATATAACTTATTTGAAGTTCTCTGACGTCATTGGCGAGGAAACGTGCAGCAATCTGCAGGCGAGCGGCTGCAGATGCTTTTCTGTTTCGCTCAGAGGGTGCATGTGTAATAATGCTCTCATTCGGTGTCAGAAAGTCATGGAGTCGCTAGAATTTATCGCTCTCTGCGGCCACCGCCGATCTCTTGGCACTTCATGTGTTAAAACAATCTGTTTTTTCAATGCATTTAGTTTCTTCCTTACAGAAATATATTATGGATCAAAGACAACATTTGAAGACACCATACACTGATTGAAAGAGAAAAGTACTTTTTTTGTGAAGAAACATAACTTATATGATAACGAGATTTTTTGTGTATTCTTATAGTCCGGAAATGTACAATCAGCAGTTATTTAGAGATTTGATTTGTTGTTTTTTGTTAGTTGTTTGTTTTCTTTGGACAGTTGCAAGATGCGGAAACTCCCATCGCATTGAAGTGTAGGTATATTCATCATCGAAAAACCTTACATACCCATCTCCTGATCACAACCATGGTTGTAGTTCATTGGGATAAATTACAGAAGATGAAAGAGGGAAAATGAAAGGTAAATGAACTAGCACAAAACCCTGCCCGAGGTAGAACCCGAACGAACGACCTCTCGAGGCCTGTTGGGCACCCCTGACCATGTAACCTCTGCTACTCAGATCAGCAATTGTCTCTGCAACGCTTTGATGCCCTTGCTAATTTCTAGGATCTGGCGTCAGCATGACTCTCACATGTAAGTGACAGACAAGTAACAATAGTCCGTTACATAATCCCTCGTCCTACTAGGTCTTCACATCGGCAAACAAACGAGAATAACGCTGGCCTGGGTAGCCAAGGTCACCAAGGCTGAGGGGCTTGAAGGGTCAAGGGTTCGAATCCCGCCCGGGGTTGGATATTTGCCATATAGAGTATGAGGGCTCCTCTACCATTAATCCCCAAATTCAAAAAAACAATGGTAATTACAGTGGTCGTTGTATGGCGTAGTAGTTGGAACACGACCTTAAAAAGCAAACAAAAAAAAAAAAAAAAAAGAAAAATAAGTGAATGAGTGTGTGTTAGCTTACACAGTGGCGAATCGGCAACTAAAGTTCCTAGCAGGTCGTAGACCGGAGTTGCGACAGTGACGGACAGGGTGGACAGAACTGCTCTAGGTGGGCTGGTCCCCTTCGACCCCAGGAAAACACGTGTGTCGCAGCACTCTTCTGCCTGGAAGTGGACTCTTCAGATGGGGGAGTTCATTTAATGCCTAACTCCCTCTAACGTTTAATTCGTTGGGGTCGGTTAATTTTCTAAAAATATAGTTTGTGATTTAAGCAGTATTGCGAGTCAATATAATAGATGGCGAGTTCATAAAAAATACTTTGTTTTGTTACATTTTCCATGATCTGGAAAAGACATCGGCCGTTAGGCGAACACCCTTTTCACTCGGATCGAACCTTCCTGCGGAGATCGATTAGTGATTCCGTGCGCATCAACTGCTAAGGTCATTCGTACCTTTAGTGTAGAGCACGTTTTTATTGCGGGAGTTGGCGGTGAACTTCTCCCGCTGGAATACGAGGTCCGGCACCAACAAACCCGTCGGCTAGAGGGGTTTTCCACAAAGAGGTATTCCTAACCAACGGGCTCCCGACTGGCCTCCCGGCATGTGTGGTAGTGCATGTAAGAGTAAGTGTATGTAAGAAAGGTGTGAGGTTAGGGGAAGGAAGAGGAAAGAAACACCGTGCGTGGTCCATGACCCGTTGTTTAGGGTATTGCTTTGGCATTCACCTGGTGTTGTTCGAAGAAACTCTACCATTTTAGAGCAGACGGTCGTAGAATTCTCCTCCTGACAGCGGGTGAATTCGATCTAGCTAAGTAGACAGTATCGAAATCATCTTCGGGTCTCGAATCATAGGTCCTCCCGGTCAGGGGCCCTGCAATGTCATCAATTGCTGCCCTGAGCCACCGAAGCGGGTGAGGGTTGTGGAGCCAATGCAAGATTATTTCAATAATTATCCATGGAATAAAATACGTTCGCGTGAAGTAGTTGTGACCGTCCCCCGCTCGCCGGCGCAGGACGTCGTCGCCGCCCGAGGCGGGGCGTCGGGAGAAGGGCGCGGGTCGAGGGCGCCGGCCGAAGGCATACGGGGCGCGTACGCGCGGGGCTAGCATCCGTGCGGGACGGGCGGCATGGGGGATGAGGGAAGAGGCGGACACGCGTTGGCGACGCGCCAGTGGGAGGGGGGTAGGGTTCGCACCCCGCTGCGTCATTGATCGGCGACACTCCCGCTCCCGCCCCCACTGATACGCTCCGCCGCCGTGCCCGCCGCCGTGCCCGCCGCCGTGCCCGCCGCCGTGCCCGCCGCCGTCCCCGCCGCCGTCCCCGCCGCCGTGCGCGCCGCCGTGCCCGCCGCCGTCCCCGCCGCCGTGCCCGCCGCCGTCCCCGCCGCCGTCCCCGCCGCCGTCCCCGCCGCCGTCCCCGCCGCCGCGCCCGCCGCCGTCCCCGCCGCCGTCCCCGCCGCCGTCCCCGCCGCCGTCCCCGCCGCCGTCCCCGCCGCCGTCCCCGCCGCCGTCCCCGCCGCCGTCCCCGCCGCCGTCCCCGCCGTGCGCCCTCAGCCGCCCCCAGCTCCCCGCCCGGCAGCCAGCTGCGCCGCGGCGACGGTGCCCGCAGCTGGCCGTCCGCAAGCGAAGACGCACTCTGCGACGCGCGTCCTGCGCTGCGGGGCGATGGCGAACGGCGATGGAATTGAATTGATCGGAATTGCCTTCATTAGAAGCGGCGCGATTCGGGCAATCAGCTCGTCCCGTCCGCTTAACCGGGTTTGCCACTAACCCGCTTTGGGATTCGAGGGCGTTGGAAATGTCTGTTGAGTTTTGCCTACAGCGGAAATGTGTGTGTTGTTACCGTACGTGAAGTATAGAACGTTTCACTTTCTTTGTGATAAACTTGAAAGAAGTGGTCAGATACCGCTATCTTCAGTCTTTCGTGTTGACTATCACTGGAAATACGTTAGAAAAAGTAACGTGCTCCTACCCCGATAATCAAGTACTTAACCGACGGGATGCACGTATCGCATGGCCCCATTATGGCCGATTCGAAAGAAAATGAGAAATAATAATAATAATAATAATAATAATAATAATAATAATAATAATAATAATAATAATAATAATAATAATAATAATAATAATAATAATAATAATAATAACAATATTACAATGCCGACCCGGATGACCGAGGGGGCTAAGACCGTGTACCGAGTCAGCGCTCCGGTCCGCAGGGGTCGCGGGTTCGTGTTCCGCTTCGGGCATACTTGTTCGCCCCTTGTCTCTCAGGGACTTGTATGTGTGGTCGCCGACGGCCCCGCGTTCTGCAGACCCCACTTCAGAGGAGCCCGCACGTGTGTTTGTGTCTAGTGGTCGAATGTGCTTCGCATCGTGACGTGAAAGGTAACGAGTTGGCGGCTGCATAAAAGTCCTAAAAAAAACAAGAATATTATTGTATGATAAGTAGTTTTAGGGAGGGAAAAGTTTGCTTTTTTTTTTTTTTTTTTTTTTTTTTTTTGTAAATAAGCCAGAGGGGTCTTCCGTCTCTGGATCGTTGGGGAATGTAACTGACCACCATTGAGTTGAAGTCGTGAGAAAACAGCTATAATCATATTTGAATTCGGCGAAAAGCAATTACTTGATATCGTACTGCCTGAGTGTATATATCTATAGCATATTTTTCACAATCCATCTTTTATACCGTGCGGTTCCTCGTCAAACGCGGAAATTTCCTTTTTCGCCGCATGCGAGCGCATTTCCCGCCTCCAGCGCCGGCGACAGGAAACTGTTTTCGACAGCACAAAACCTGCGACTCCGCCGCCCCCGCGTGGCGCCCAACCCTCCACAGCGCCCCTGCGCGCGCCCCCGCGGCCCGTCCGTCGCAGACGTCACGCCTCACCCCGACAACTGCTTTCCCTCCTATCCGTACCCCTCTCCGACCCACCCTTTCGCACCGCCCTCCTCCATCCCCTCCCCCGCCCCGTCAACACCACGCCGCTCCTCACCCCCCTACCTGCAACGCTTTCTCCAATTTGCCCTCCCCACCCCGTCATTTTTCACTTCCGCTCCGCTCCGCCCTCCGTTCCCTCCCCTTCTTCATTCCTCTCTGCCCCCCTCCGTCTGCCTCTGCCCTTCACCCCATTCCTCCTACCTCATCCCTCCATCCCCTCCCCGTCACCTCTCTTCCGTCACCTGCCCCTGGCGGTGTTCCTTCCACCCCACCCCTCTCGCTCCATCTGTGCCGACCTGCCCTTCGCCCCCGGGGTGACGCTACGATGCCTCCAACGCAGCCTATTTCTTGATTACTCGAGTATTGATATGGTAAAAATAATAGTACCACACGTCAAAATATTACAAACTTGGTATCATGATCAATAAGCGGTTCATTTCGAGACAAAAAATGATTGCTCTTAATTGTGAATACGAGATAAATAAACCAATGATTATTTATGACGCTGATGGAAATAACGAACTGGAATTGGAAATAAATGAGTGAGAGTTAACCAGAGTGTAAGAAATACCCATTGGCGAAATACTATTTTTGTCGAGTTTAATTATTATGAATTCAAATTATCATTCCTTTTATTTGAAACTCAATCAGGATTAACTAAATTTTAAAATGTATTAATGAGAACAAAATATATTTAAAACATGTTAGGTGTTAGTGTGTTTATATTGTAATAATCATAAGACTGCTCGGGGGAGGGCGCCAGGTTCAGCTCCTGAAATATAACTGAGTGGAAGAGTTGGGAGGTCAAGAATGAGCAATTGAGTCATTTGTGACAAACAACTGTTTATTCCTGGCACCAAAAGCTGCCAGGGGAATTTACAATGTCGCAATGGGCGACGCAAGTTCTTTTACTACTAAAACTACTCTGTGAATGAATTATAAGTGGTTACTCTGATGGGCCTGAGCGCGGCCACTTGCAGTTTTTCGCCGTTACAATAGTTCAGTGAGACGGCATCGTCTCATAGTTTCACCAATGGCTGCTGGTCTTCGTGGGTGGGTCGAGGAGGCAGCCTCAGACAGAGGTGGCGGCGGCTCCGGGTTGCTGATCTTCTGCGGCGCGTCTACTCTCGCTCAGGTAGCGGCGATTCCAGATTGTCCGCTCGAGCAGGCTCAGAGGAGGCGAGTCGCCACGGGCGCCGACGTTGCGAAAAGGGCTGTCACTCAGCCCAGGACGAGAGGCGGCAAGGCTGGCGGGCCGGAGCGAAAACGGCGCGGGATCCCAGGTCGCTGCCCGAGTTCTCTCCGCGACAAGTCTCGTTTCGAGGAAATTTTTAGAACTGTTCCTCCGAAGAAATTTTACAAAGTGAGACTGAAGAAATTTTAACAAGTGTTGTCGAAGAAATTTTAACAAGTTAGTGTCTCGAATAAATTTGACTAGTCTCGTGTCAGAAAAATCTCAGAAGTTTTTTATTCCTACTCTGCATCGCGTTTATAAGAGAAATTCCCTTTCCCCTTCCCCAAAATGTTCCTAGCTCTGGGTTATCCCTTCCCCCATGGTGAAGCTTCCCATTGGCTAAGGGTGGCTGCGTCGCAGAATTTTGATTAGCCAATCATGTGGCAACTTTCCCGTATTTTTCCGTCGATGTTCTCAGTTTGTCGCTGTCTTCGCTCTCTCTCTTGCTTCCCTTTTGTTAGTTACTCCGGGAGCTGATCGCAGCTGTGTGGACACGTGCGCGCGAAAAAAGCGCATTTCACGGGTTCTCGACGGCCGGCAGGGGCTAATCGACACCCTACTGTGTTTAGAGAGAAACAGCTCCCGCGGGGCTTCTGGCGCCCGGGCGCGTGCCAGAACGAATGTGACGAGTTAGCATTGTCCGGTGGAGGGATCAGTTTGATGGCCAAGAAAGGTTTCGCTCACGACGTGTCGTAAATGCGTCGTCGTCTTTAATTGACACCCGGCCCAACTCCATCGGGCTTGAATTCCTCGGTCGCGCGGCTGAAGGAAAGGCGCGAGGGTGGCGCTTTGTTCGGCGAGAGGGCCGGCGAAGGGGCAGCAAGTATTTTTATGGGGGGCTAATAAACATTCCGCCTCTGAAGACAGGGGGGGGCTGGGTGCGTTCGGGGCTGGCCCGATGCGCGGTCGGGGGGTGGGCGGCATGACGAAAGAACCCTCCGCGGCGGTAGCCGCGTCCCGTTGACCCACTTATTTCTGTGCCGCGGCGCGAGCTATTCCCAGCTGCAGGAATTCATTTGTTATTGGCGACGCCATAATAAAATTATATTTAATTAATCGGTGACGCCACAATATGTATTAACTGATATTGATGCAGATATGAATATACTATATGGTTTCGTGATAAATTAATATATATTGTTATTAAATTCTTTGAAAACGGAAGTTTCACGACGTGCGCTGTATAGTGCTAAATGTTTCACGATAAGCAGCTTCGAAGGTCTCGTGTTTGTGTCATTGCGTTCATAGGACAATTTCCGCTGATGATTGCTTTCGTAATGCATACCCATTGCATTCGTAAAATTCTTAGCCCCTGCATACTGCGTGATTATTAAACAAATAATCTGAAACGCGACAATCGGGAATGAATAGAAAATTAGTTGTAAAACTGCTTAAAAGTTCTCAAAGCAACGTTGGTTTTTAATTTTTGTTTTAAAATGTGTTCATGATCTTGAGCAAATTACTTCATTTTAAACATTCATATAATACCATTTATCAGTGGCGGCTCGTGTGCGTTTCTTAAGTGTTTGAAGGAAGTCAATTTCAAATGTTATTACATTACATGAAACGTACACAACAAATTACGACAAAATATTTTCCTCATCTAGCCGCTGCAGCACTGTGAGATATGAACAATTACTATACGAGAGAAGGAAACGCTAAGAGATAGTTCACGAAACGAGTTTTTACGTCTCTTAAAAAGGAGTTTAAATGACGAGTTTAAATTCAAACAAAGTGAATTTCTAACTTTGAACTAAAAACAATCCCTCATATGTCAAAAATATTAAATAATTATATTCAGAAGAATAAAATATCTAAGGACGTTCCCTCCCTCCATCACCTGAGAAACAGCCGCTGCAATTTATTAAATATTCCCTCATGCATAGTTGTCCGTCGGATGACATGGAAACAATCACGGTTATTTCACGACTTTTTGGAATGTTTAAAAAACTGTTGGAAGGTTCTCACGCGCTAATTTCTGCTCACGTGTTTCCCGAAGCAAGACTTGAAAAGCCGTAAACACGCGCGAAAATTCCCGAAATAAATATTTTAAATATTTGTTAGAGGTATTTAACCCATGCGATATTCCCACCAAAGCCTTTCTTTGCATTACTTTCCTTAACAGATATTTCTACGTAAATTTCAATTGCCGTAAAGAATTTTAATGGACACGCAAGATCAATTGTTTTGGAAGCCGTCGGAAAAGACTGGTGAACTCGATGCTGTCCGTGTACGTTACGTGGAGGGCAGCGGGTGTTACGCTGGCAGAGTAAAGCCCGGCTCGTGGCTTTCGGAGGCGTCGCGTCGGCTATTGTGGCTCGCCGCTGCTCCTGCCGCCGCCGCCGCGCCGTCGCTCCAGTACCCACTGTGGCTCCCCTGTCACGCAACTGCCCTCACCACTGCGCCCGCTGTCACCGCTCCCTCGTTCCTGCTGTCGCCTTCATCAATGCCGCTCTCGCCGCGGCTCACGGCGCCGCGGCTCACGGCGCCGCGCCCGGCGCCGCTCTCGGCGCCGCTCTCGGCGCCGCTCTCGGCGCCGCTCTCGGCGCCGCTCTCGGCGCCGCTCTCGCCGCCGCTCTCGCCGCCGCTCTCGCCGCCGCTCTCGCCGCCGCTCTCGCCGCCGCACTCGCCGCCGCTCTCGCCGCCGCTCTCGCCGCCGCTCTCGCCGCCGCTCTCGGCGCCGCTCTCGGCGCCGCTCTCGGCGCCGCTCTAGCCTCCGCCCATCGTCGTATTCTCGCCGCCATCCCCGTTACCAGCCCCGTTCGCCTCCTGTAGAACTCCGCCAGCCCTGCCTCCCCATTCCACCACCCTCGGCTAGCCCCCCCCCCCCCCCCCCCGCGCCCTCACTGCTCTTGTCAGTCCGGCCGCCACCCTCAGCACCTTTTACACACACACACACACACACACATACACACTTGCCGCCCCTCCTCCTCCTCCTCCACTGAGGCCGCCGCCACCGCCGCCCTGGGCGCGAAAGCCGATAAGCGATGCGGCGGCGGCGGCGGCGTCCGCCACTCGGTGTCGACTGCCTTCAAAGCGCCAGCGCGGTATCTGGGACGCTTTGATAGATGGACGCCGCAAATCAGCTCGCGTCCTTTGTGCCGCTGCCGATACCTGTCCGCGCGTGCGGCCCCTCCATCGGCGCCCGTGTGAATTACGGCAGCGACGCGCGTGCCGTTGAAGATGGGCTTTTTTTTTTAAAAAAATATCGAACTGGTGGCGTGAAATTATGGAAATGCTTACTCTGCAAAGTGCGGTGTATTGCCTGCTCGACAAGATTGAGCTCGAAATAAGGAAGGTGAAAATCCCGAGGTCCGTGGTTGGCTTTAACTGTTTATAAAGACGAGTTGTTAGAATGAAATCACTGGACTTTCTCGGTATTTTATGACCAATGACAGCTGTAGTCACTTCATAAATTATATTGTTCCTCATTTGTAGTCAGAAAGAAGTTACCTCGTGCGTCAAATAATAGAGATGCTTGCACTGCAAATCTGTAGAGAATAGAAAGTTTATTCAAACAGATCGAGGCCCAAATACGTAAGTTATAATTCTGAGGCACCATTTGTTTTCCATAGTGGTTTTGGAGGACAATAATCTTATGGGTACTAAGCACTCGCAACATCTGCAAATACTCTAAAATTTCGCGTCATTTTTAGGCTTTAAAATTGACCTGTGTGCATAAGAAAACTTGGAAAAGATACGTGATTACATAAATAAACGGATATCAAATTCTCGGAAGTTACAGTCCTTGCTGGTCGTATTCTCATTATGAAACAACGTAATAGCCGTGAACAAGGAATTTCAACGTTTGTTCATATTAAATTTAAAATACAAAAAAGAATCGAATTTTCTGAAAATGGAAAAATTACTGATGTAGTGTTTTGAAATTTCTTTCGTTTGATGTATCCTGCGACAGTAAAAAATCCTACATTGTCCATTACATTATTAAAATATGATTAACAGTACATTTATAATTTGTCAGTATGCGATATTTGTCAGTGCGACAATGGTGTGGTCTTATTTCATAGGTTTAATGTATTAATATTTTCTTTATTAAGATTACGATTCAGTCGAATAATTTCGCGACACATTGCTACGACGCGGTCCGCATCATAGGTATGCTGCGATTTATCATCTCTGTCCCTGCCAGGTATCAGGTGTTGACGATTTTATCCAATCGGGGGTTTAAACGTCACCATAGTGACGTCACTAAGGATGAATCTGTCAACAGCTGATATCTGCCACGGGCAAAGTTTAAAAAACCGCAGTGTACCTATTGAGGATCATTACCTTCAGGCCAACGTAATCCACTGTAAATCGATTTCTATATTTATTCAATTATTGCTTTTGTATCATTCATGCTTTTATTACTACATGGAAGTCGTGCTATTCTCCATCTGAGACTTACCGCTATTTGTTTTGATTACTAATACGATCTCTTTGGTATGTTCGAAACCGATGGATACTCTTTGGTATGTTCGATGTAATAAACCGTAGGATAAATCGAAATCTTTTGAAGTGCATTAAAGATTCAACAGACTTTTCGTACAGGTCAAACTCGCGATAGAGAGATCATTTCTTCCACTTTTCAAAACGTAACCCTACCTCGGCCCATGCCTGTCGCCGGGGAACACCGCGAGGAATATAGTCGGCCAAGTTATCGCAGTCTATGGGGCTGCGAGCGGCCGCTGGGAGGCAACCGTTGGCCGCGCTGCCTGCGCTCGACCATCTGGCGGCGGCGGCGGCGGGGGCGGGGGCGGGGGCGGCGGCGGCGGCAGCGGACGTGAGCTGCGGCCGTGATTACTCTCCGGCGCCGACTTCCAGAGAAGCACCCCCTCACCGTTGCCTGCCCCGCCCGCACCGCCCCGCTCCTCCCTGCTCCTCCTCACACCTCCCCGCCCACCCCGCTCCTCCCCGCCTCGAGCCGCTCCTCCCCTCCTCACGCCGCTCCTCTCCGCTTTGCCACGCTCCTCCCCGCCCCACCGCGCTCCTTCCCGCTTCGCCACGCTTTTTCTCGCTTCGCCACGTTCCTCCCCGCCTTGCTCCGCCCCGCCTTGCTCTGCCCCGCCTTGCGCCGTCCCGCCTTGCGCCGCCCCGCCTTGCGCCGCCCCGCCTTGCGCCGCCCCGCCTTGCGCCGCTCCGCCTTGCGCCGCCCCACCTTGCGCCGCCCCGCCTTGCGCCGCCCCGCCTTGCGCCGCCCCGCCTTGCGACGCCCCGCCTTGCGCCGCCCCGCCTTGCGCCGCCCCGCCTTGCGCCGCCCCGCCTTGCGCCGCCCCGCCTTGCGCCGCCCCGCCTTGCGCCGCCCCGCCTTGCGCCGCCCCGCCTTGCGCCGCCCCGCCTTGCGCTGCCCCGCCTTGCGCCGCCCCGCCTTGCGCCGCCCCGCCTTGCGCCGCCCCGCCTTGCGCCTCCCCGCCTTGCTCCGCCCCGCCTTGCTCCGCCCCACATTGTCGCGACATTCTCCATTCAGCCCCGCTAATCAGCCCCTCTCCGCCTTACCTCTCTACACCTTACCCCCTTCTCATCACAGTGCTCGAACCGTTCCCCACTGTCCGATACCCCATTCTCCGTCCCGCCCCTTACTGGTCCGTTCCGCTCCTTACCGTTCCGACTAGCTCATTACCGTTCGTTCCACCCTTTACAGTTCCGTCCCGCCCCTTATCGTCCCGTCCTATCCCTCACCGTCGCGTTCCGCCCCTTACTGTCCTACCGCTTACCGCCCCACCCCTCACGTTCCCGCCACGCCTCGTCCCATCCCGTCCTGCCCAGCACCGTTGTCAGTGTCAACATTTTGTGACGTAGCTCAAACGCTAATGTAGAAAAATGCGTCTGTGATGGAAGTTCTTTTAGTAATGTAATGAAAAACTTGAAATATGATTTATTTTTCTGTCGCTCACACAACAAAAATGTTACCTCGTTTTAATTACAATGCGTTTCCGCAGTATACATTTTGTTTAGTGTGGTTATTAATTTTTCAACCCCAAAAAATTTTGGGTTCTCGTGATTCCCGCTTTTCCCTGACTGAGATAATTTGTTTACTATTCGGTCGTGGCAGTTGTACAGATTTCATGAAAGCCACGAGAGTTTTCTTTAACAAACCAATTTATAAAACATTGATATATGAGATACAATTTGCCTTCACATACGGTTTTAAAAGTCTTATTTACTACGTATTGCTTCATGTAAAGTAACCACAATTTCCGTGCTACTTTCAGACTCATTTAGAGAGAGTCCAGCAGACGCAGTGCCTTAGACTACCAAACCGGGCTGTGAGACGACAGCACAGCGTCCCTTAGGGGCCATGAAAGCCATACCGCGTAACATTGTAGCCCAGGTCGTCTTCCCCTCACTCGTCTGCGCAACCGCCGTCATAGCGACCGCAGTTATAATTGTCCCTGCCTTCAGCACTACAGTCGTCATTATCTCGTCCTTCATACTCTTCCTTCTCTGCCGCCGTTCCGGCCCCTGCCTCCCATCCGCATTCGTCCCCGCTCCCACCAATCTGCTTCAACCCTGCGTCCACCTCCCCCGCCGCCAACTACGTTTTTCCTTTAATCCCGCGCCTGCCTCTTGTTTAATCTCTTCTGTACTGTCACTATTACTATTCCATTCATTCAGGCGACATGCCCTTCCTCATCCTTGTCCCGTCTTTTCTCCGCACATACACCCACACTTAACTTTGTGCACTACACTACCGTACCATACACGTCTGCCGTTTAGAGTTTGGCCCGTGTGGGGCGCTTCTCCGTTGGAGATGTTTGGAGAGGTAATCTGATTTGTAGGTTAGCGCCGGATCTTACGTTTCAGTGAGGGAGTAATACCGCCACCTCCCGGATGCAACAAGCATTTCACTCGCGAGACTAACGATCAAAGAACGTGTCGCACCCAGAAACATCGGGAGTACTGTCACCGGGAGAGCTGTCCGAAGGCATCGAGAAGAGATCCGAAGAGATCCGAAGGCATCAAACCTGATGCCACTGCAGCGCCTCCGACAGGGAAGTCCTAGGTTCGAGTCCGGGCGGGGGCAGGACTTGCGACATTAGCCAGATGGCTAAGTCGAGTTTAGTTGTTGCCTGGAGGAGAATTCTAGCGGCCGGCTGCTCTGATCTGTAGTTTTCCGTGGATCCTCCGATCGACAGCAGCGAATTTCGAAGCAATACCGTAACAAACCGGCCCCGCGCGCAATCTTTCCGTCCTCTTCCTTTTTTTGTTCTATCCTCACCTCCCCACTTATAACGCTCTAACATGCACTACACTACCACACATGCCGGGAAGCAGGGGAGAAGAAGTTTCGAGCTTGTCACAGCTGGAGGGGGATACCAGGTTAGGGAAAACCCCGCCAGCCGACTGTAGGTTAGCGCCGGATCTCACCATCTAGCAGGGGAAAAATCATCGCCACCTCCGAGGAAAACACATGCCCTTTACTTACGGGACTCATGGCCTTGGCAGTTGACACGTCCGGGTTTACTAATCAATCAGTCATCACTCGTGTACCGAAGCTCTTCCCCTGTTGCTGCCTCTGCTCTGTCCGCCGCCGCTGCCACTTCTACCACGGCGTCTGTCATCGTCTCCTTTCCCCTCTGCGCCTCCTCCTCCACAGGTGCTCTGCACCCCCCCCCTTTGCAACCTGGCCAGTTCCCCGACTCCGCGCGCCCGCGCTCCGCCCCAGGTCGATACCTCGCGGCGGCGGGGGTGGTGGTGGTTCGGGGCGAGGCGCGCCCGTCGCCGGTGCAGCTCGCCGGCCGCGGTCGCGACACCTCGTGGCGATACTTTGCCATTTCCATCCGCCTTCGCCCGCGCGACTGCTTCGCTTGCCTACCTGCGAGTCTCGGCAGCCCCCCCCCCCCCCCCCTTCTCTGTGATCTTCACAGCTCTCTTCGAGTTTGTTCCGTGTGGAGTTTGTCTGATGTCGTTTTGTTGCTTCCAATTGTTGTTCCATCTGTTTCGTTTTTGTTCCCGTCTGCTTTTTTTAGTGTTGATTTATTTTCTATTTTGTGTAATTACTGGTATAAATATTTCAATATATCTTGGAAAATTTGCACTTTGTTTTTCGAAGTTCAATTTTTGCTTTCGTCCTTCCCGGTTTTCCTGCAATAGTTAAAATTAATGTTTTTTCATAATTTGTTATACAAAATTAGAAACAAAAATAAAAACTTCCTGTGAAAAGGTGGCAAAATGATATAAGATATTTTTTCATGACATGAGACAGAAAATGATGTAAGGTACTCTAGTTTGTTAATGTTTACAAGTATACAAATGTGTATTTCTCTTGTAGATAATGAAAAAAACAACAATGGAGGCAAATCGCAATAAGGCAAAATCCACAGAGTAATTTTTCATGTCATGTTTATGCTTAAAATTGCTGCCATCGATTTTTTTAACCAAGACATATAACATTTTTCCATCTTACCACAGTTTAAATTCTGTACTTTTAATTGAAGGAATAACTGTTAAGGCGTTCCATATTCAAAGCGTATCACACCCGCACAATTACCGTTTACGGAGAGTATAGGCACAAATAACACCAAAACGACTTCTTCCCTGTGAGCATGTGTGGGCAAAACAATCACGTAAATGCAATTAAAACGTAATTAATAGTAAGCGTAATTAATAGAAATAATATAAATTATTTAACTATTTAATGATTTACATTTTTATTATATATATATATGTATATGTATATAATTCACATACATACATACATACATTTTTATACATATGTATCTTTGTTACTTGGTTGCCATTTTGAGCCCATAGCAGCTCGAACACAATCAGCGTGGTGCTCTGTCGGGAGCGGGCCGCCACGGAGTTCCGCGCGCGACGCGCCGCCTGCAGCGCCGCGAATTAACGGGCCGCGCCACAAAGGAGCCCAAAAAGCCGCTCCCTAAGCTGCGCATGTTTACTTGAATCCGCAGGTTTTGTTGCAGCGCGGCTTCGGAACCCGCGAGGAATTTATCTGGCAGTCGTCGGCGCCTCGAGATTGCTTTCTGCACAGCGCCTGCGGGCCCGTGGGCAGGGGAGGGGGGGAGGACGGGGGCTGTTACCGCGCGGTTCAATCTTGTCGCTGCCGCCGACCGCCACCGCCTTCGCTCATCACCAGCGTCCAACGCCTCGGTGGTAGGGGAAAACCCCGCTAGCTGACAAGTAGGTCAGCGCCGAATCTCCATATCCAGATATCATCGCCACTTTTCACGATGAAAACATGCGCTACACTTACGGAACTAATGACCTTAGTAATAGACGCGTCCGAAATAAATAATTAATGAATCACGCCCTCTGCCCCAAGCCCATCGCCCTCACCCCCTGCACATTTTTATCTTCCCGCCCGTGCCCTTCGCCCGTGCCCTTCGCCCGTGCCCATCGGCCGTGCACATTGGCCGTGCCCATGGCCGTGCCCATCGGCCGTACCCATCGGCCGTACCCATCGGCCGTACCCATCGGCCGTGCCCATGGCCGTGCCCATCAGCCGTGCCCATGGCCGTGCCCATGGCCGTGCCCATGGCCGTGCCCATCGGCCGTGCCCATCGGCCGTGCCCATCGGCCGTGCCCATCGGCCGTGCCCATCGGCCGTGCCCATCGCCAGTGCCCATCGCCCGTGCCCATCGCCCGTGCCCATCGCCCGTGCCCATCGCCCATCAGCCATGAACATAAACCCATCGCTCTAACTGATTGACCCTGCTTGGAGGACCCCGCTCACGCCCCCTTAATCGTAGTCCATATCCCCTCGTCCTTTCCGGTCCGTCGCTGTCGCACCCACCCGTTGCCGTCCTACGCCTCCTAGTGCCGGGTCTCCGGGTTCGCCCCGGCCAGACGCCTCCGCCTGATAACGGCGTCGCTCTACTGGCAGACTTCCCTCCGCCGCGGCAGGCTGGCCCCTCTCAATGCGCCAACTTCTTACTGTGGTCGCTACATTTGTGTTTTCTGCAGTTTTTTTTCTACCCTTACGAGACAACACCGTTCTCTGGCCTGGCGTTCTCTCCTTCCAGGCGGTTGGCTTCCGTTCTAAAGTTACGCCACTTTTTGTTCTGTTTCCTCGATATACATAATGCGGTTCTTTTCTACTTCTGCAATCTCTCTCTCTCTCTCTCTCTCTCTCTCTCTCTCTCTCTCTCTTTGGGTTTAACATTGCCTCATTTATCTCACGATTACAACACAAATAATATAATTTACTTTTTTCATGGTTCTTATTTTAAAAATTTGTTCCCGATTCACTTCCGTTCCTGTTAGATTTTCTCAGCTCTTTGCTTTTGTCGCTGCTGTTTAACTTCCTTTTCTTCTTCCTCCTAATGCATTCTTTGATTTTTATCCGTTATTATTAATTATTTCTTCTTTATTAGTTTTTTTTAAATTTCACATTGGGGTTTCATCGTTTATCAGAATACGCCTGCCCCTGCATTCTTCTCCCGCCGGTGCCTCGTTCGTTGAAGTGTTGATTCCCAGCTCTCTGGAGTTGGCAAGTGCAGCAGGTGCCCCTGCGGCTTCAACATGGCGGCGACGCCTCCTTCACTGGGGCGGCCGCGCCTCGCGCGCCCTGGGCGTTGGGAGAGAGCGAGCCCTCCCTGTTCCAACGGCCTCGCCTGGAGCCACTGCCGCCTCCGCCTCCAACGCCCCCCCGCTTCCTCATCTGTGACGGGTGTAAGGATCGTGTCGTCTCTCTCCATCGCCACGCACCGTGATGTTTTCATTACTGCTTTCCCTTTCCATGTTCATTATTGCGCGCAATGACAGACATTCATTAAATAATCATGGTTAAATTCCTTATTTAGGGATGAGGTAGCTAACTCAATCATGGATAACGTAGAAATAATCTGCCACCAATTTACGTAATACTCTGTAAAAAATGTTCTAACAATAACACGACGTTTTAGATTAAAAGCATCCTTTGCATTCCTGTGAACTTGCAGCGCCATTTTCACCTCTTCCGCTTCCACTATCATTGTCACCGCCGCCTCCCCCGTCTTTGCCGCCGCCACCAATCTTCATCGCCACCATTTACTCTAACTACTGCACCTCCTCCTCCATTAACATC